>JBBPDC010044325.1:0-11666 GCA_037974485.1 Hemigrammopetersius urotaenia
TCCGTTTTTATTTTATTTTTGAAATATTCATTTATCGGCCATTATAAATGCCGATACCGATAGTTTGGAAAATGACTCATATCGGGCGATAATATCGGCCTGCCGATATATCGGTCGGGCTCTAGTACATACACAATACAGTTTATGAAGAATGGACGAGTAATCCATATATTTTTGGAGTTGATCCCAACCACTGAACACATGCATGATGGTGGTGTGTACATGTCTTAAATTGGGAACAGACATATGCTCGCTCTGGTGATACACATTAGGTAGGTGTGTAAAAGATTGTAGAAAGGTGTGTAAAAGAGAATGACGCCATCATTACTTATAACTTGAGATAAAATTAAACATCTGCACTGTTCTTAGTGATCTCAAACACCACTAGAGATCTTGTTTGGGACTCAAAAATCCCGACTGAAATCCACTGGAGTGAGACAAGCCCCTGTGAAACACCTTGTTTGTAATAATAAAGTTTATCATGATTCTTTATTCGTGTTCTTTTATGCAGATACGAATTCCAGCCAAGAGTGCAAACGTAAATAATATGGTGATGAGCATCTACCTTAAGTCCAACTCCAGGGAGTGTCCTGAGAGCTCCTCGGGCCTGCAGGTAGGGGGCGCTGCGGAGTGTATAGAGCCAATCGGGACCATGGGAGCTCATAATGAGGTGAGCACTCTGCTGTAGGAAACGAGCCCGATAGCCAAAGCCTAAATCACGCAGCTGCATCTCCACCTTACTGTCTGTCTCACACACACAAAGGAGAAAACAGGTGATTTGATTCACAACTAAGTTAGATCAGCAACAGTTACAGTGCTGTGAAAAAGTCTTTGGCAACTGCAAAAATAAACTGTAAATACTGAGTTTATGTACAGTATTTCAATGTGTTCCATGTGGGATCACTTATAGTTTCCATCAGAGACCTGGTTTGACTCAGTCAGCCCTTCTCTAAATTAAATTAGGAGCTGCTGATGGAATTTCACGAATCCAAACAACGTCTGGAGAAACTGAAGAGAAACCTCCACAGGTTCCAAACTACTGTTTTTTTCCAAATAAACAAATCACTTTTTATTGATTTCTTGTTTGTTGCATTTATTTTAATGTTAACTTTGCTACCCGAAAGACACGATCACACGCTGAGAAAAACGGCTTCATACATGAATATTCAGTCCAATATTAAAGAAGCACACTCTGGACACCAATCATGTCTTGGCTGATACTTCTGTGTGCAAAAGTGTATGATTGTGGGTGTGTGTACCTGCCAGTGCCTGAATGGAGGGAAAGTCATGATACTGTGTGTCATCAAGCTTGCAGAGAGGCGTCCCCAGTGCGTTACACAGACGCTCTATCATACCCTGAATCCGAGAGATGTGATTATTGGAACTACAAATGAAGGAGAAGAGACACTCTACAGGATCCTGACGCAACATCCGCACACCTGAGACCAACCACACACACGGACACATACAGACATACAAGTAAATGATTTCTGACTATTAGCAGTAAATACTATAAATATGAAATATATATTAACATTACATAAAATCTTCTTAACACGGTCAGATATTTTAGATTTCTCAAAAAGCAGTGTTTCCCTGCTTTAACTACACAACTTCACCTCAGTTAAAGCTGTTAATGAGCTGATTAGTTAGTTTTGGGAGCAGTAAAACCTCTAAAAAGGTTCAGGGCTGGAAAACAGTCTGAAAGAAAGTTCTGGTTGCAGCCTCTTCGTCAGCATGTACAGAATGGTGGTTCTGACTGGGGCTGCGCCACTAATCTGGTTGCATGCAAAACAACAAAAAAATGTTCTGAAGTCAAGAATTAATCCTCCATGAATCGCCATTTTAATGTGGTGTGTGTGTGTGTGTGTGTATGTGGGGGGGGTCTGGTGTATTGTGGATCGGGTGGCAGTCATAGAAAGAGGCCCTGGTGGACCAATCCCTAGCTGATGAAAATGGAATGTCACCTCTCTGGTGGTGAAAGAGCCTGTGCTTGTATATGAGGTCGAGAGACACCGACTAGGTCAAGCACACCTCAATGCATAGCTTGCGTCTAACTACATGCCGAGGGAGGAGGGGGGTCATTAAGTACGGGTGGACCTTGTTCTGCTCCTCCATTGTGAAGGCGGCCGAGCAGATCTGTGCCTACAAGGTGGTGTTAACCCCTGAACCTGATGATGGACACCAGGGGTTGGGGCAGACATCAAGCTGGAGAAGGGGACCAGACAGGGTTAGCCTGTAGGTCTCTGGAGGCAAACGACTGGTACCGGCAAGCCAAGCGGAATGTGGAATGCTGGGGAAGTCTATGCCAGAGTGCTGGAGAGGAGAGTCAGGCCGAGCCAAACCTCGGATTAAAGAGGAACAATGCGGTTCTCGACCTGGTCGTGAGACACTGGACCAGCTCTTCACCCTTGCAAGAGTGCTGGAGGCTGCATGGGAGTTTGCCCAACCAGTCTACATGTGTTTTGCGGCTCTGGAGAAGGCCTATGACTGTGTGCTCTGTGATGGTGCTCTGTGAGTATGGGGTGCGGGGCCCTCTACTGAAGGCCATTATGTCCCAATACTAACGGAGCAGGAGTCTTGATCGCATTTCCGGCAATAAGTCAGACATGTTCCCGGTGCATGTGGGACTCCGCTAGGGCCGCCCTTTGTCATCGGTCCTGTTCATAATATTTATGGACAGGGCGGAAGGTGCTGGTTTGGGAGGCCTCAACCGCTGCCCGCTGCTTCACTTGGTGAATGGGTTAAATGGAGAGGAAGAATTCCATGCAACACTGTGTGCTGTGGTGTGTTCACATTCGGGAGAGACTCAGAGTAGAGCTGCCCTACCAGGAGGAGGCCCTGTGGCAGACTAAAGACGCTGGAGGGGCTATATTTTTCGACTGGCCTCAGCGTTCCACCGGCAGAGTTGACGGAGGCAGCTGAGGAGAGGGAGGTCTGGGCAAGTGTGTTGAGGTGCTTCACAAATCGGTCGGAAACAAACTCCAACCAGCTGACAGAATGTGCTAATGTGAGCTAGAAAAAAGCTCTTTCTGTAAAGAGAAGACCATACTTACACAGATTACATACGTAGATTACCTGTGAAAATGTTGCCTGTGTGGTTGAAGTGTTGATCTGCATTGCTCCACTCTCTGTACAGGTCTACTAGTTTAACATCCAACTGAAAATAGTCTCTCAGAAGCTGTTCCTCTTTCTTATCCTGCTCTGAGATCAAAGTGTCAAGTTCCAGCTCATGCTCCTCCTCCTTTACATCAACCATTCCTTTCGACCTCTTCCCTGAGCAACGTGGCCCCGTTCCTGCTTTCCTTTTCTGTCCGTGGGCTAGCCTGGGATTTTCATGATGACTGTAAACACGGTACCATAAAGTGTCTTCTGTTTGAGTGAGTGTCCAGACTCGTCCTGCCATCACTCCTGTCCAGTGGTCTTCCCCCGTCTCATGCCATCTGGAGGAATCAAGACATGCTTTTACCTGTAGTTTTTTGCTAGTGCTTAAAGGGTAACGTAGGTAACAAGTAATGGAAGCTTTGAGCCCAATAACTGTGATTGTGCAATCTGCCTGGAGAAATTATTGGATAAGATGATGTGCAGTTGTTTAAAAGTGCTGTGAAATTTACCCCAAATCACACTTAAGACCATGCAAATAAAGTGAGATATAATAGCAAATATAATAAAAACAATATAATAACAATTAAAATAAAATCAAAAAATATGTGCAATCGTATTTATGTCAGCTGAATAAAGAAGTAGCAGCAAAAGATTTATTTTGGTGCGTTCCATTTGAACTGAGAAATGGGAATTTCCTCAGAAAGTTAGACAGTTCTTAGCAGCACTACTGCTGTGCTCCATTTACCTTGGAAGTGGAAAGTCAGAACTGGGAATGACACCACACTGCCTTCCAGTGCAACCACGCAAAATGACATTCGGTCGGCCTCAAAAAGGTTCTGGCAAACTGGCCAGGGGAGAGCAGTGCCACGTTCCAAACTGTTTACGGGATGGACGGGGCGCTATTGACGCCGACTGGGGACATAATCTGGCGATTTAAGGAATATTTTGAGGATCTCCTCAGTCCTGCCTGATGTCCAAAGAGCGCACAGCACCAGAAGAAGCTGAGGTGGACTTACCCATCACAGCTCCTTGTGTTAAACAGCTCCTTGGTGGCCAGGTCCCTGGGTATCTGGAGGCTCTGGATGTTGTCGGGCTGTCTTAGTTGACGCGACTGTTTAACCGGCGGAGGTCAGGGACAGTGCCTCTGGACTGGCAAAACACAGTGGTGGTCAAAAAAGGGGACCGGAGAGTGTGCTCCAATTACTACACTTCTCAGCCTCACTGGGAAAGTCTATGCCAGAGTGCTGGAGAGGAGAGTCCGGCTGATAGTTGAACCTCGGATTAAAGAGGAACAATGCGGTTTTCGACCTGGTTGTGAAACACTGCACCAGCTCTTCACCCTTGCAAGGGTGCAACCAGTGGGGAAAGCTCTTTTCTTGCCAGATCAGCCATTGGTAGCAATACCATTACAAGCAACATGCCCACAGATAGCGGACTGTCTCTGCTTGTGCGACTGATTCTATGAGACTCACAGAAGACAGAGGTTTTAATAAACAGTTTTTACTGTAGTTTTCACTACTGTTGATGAACAACACAGACATATTGGATTTTGTGGTCAAGGATGGCATGGTTCCTAAGACTGGAAGTCAGGGAGGATTCCAGTTAGACTTTCTTTCTAGGTACTCAGAAAATCTGACTTCCCTCTTAAAATGGCATGCACCCTGATACACCCTGCAGCAATTAAAGTTATATTAACTACTATTATATTAACTATGAACTACTGTCTTATTCATGTCATTAAATCAGTCTCTACGTCTATTTATGTACATGTTTGCCACAGTATTTTTAGATGGAAACTACTGTGCTACTACTGTTTTACTCATATTGGTAAAAAGCTGGCTAGAACCTGGCTTTCCGAATTCTTGTGCTAGAATGCAGCCAGCTAGGATGTGATGCCATTCTCAGCTCTGAGGTAAATGGAACGCACCGTTTTTGCCTATTTATAAATAAAACACAGGGTCAGGAAAGCACTTGAGCAAGTCTGTTTGAGCTCTATATATTTTTATGTGCACTATGCTAACTGGTGTTAGCATTATGGCTATATTAGCCTCGCAGCCCTAATGCAAAAGTAAAATAGCCAACACGTCTTTACCTACTGATTATGTTCAGGATAAGGGGAACATTAGGTAATTGCTTGCTGAACTGACCGTTTAGGGGTTCATTTAATACAACTTTTGTTCACTCACTTAAATACCGAGTACTACCAGAGGCATTTTAGCATTAGCTACACTACAGATCAGAATTTGGGCCCACCCACCTCAGTTTACAAAAAAAAAAGATAAGCCACTCTTTCAAACCTTTAAAACATTTACATTTACATTTATGGCATTTATCAGACGCTTTTATCCAAAGCGACTTCCATTCCCTACCTACAGGGGGCAGTCTCTCCCTGGAGCAACTTGGGGTTGAGGGTCTTGCTCAGGGACCCAGTGGTGGTGTGGTGGATGTAGGATTCGAACCTGTGACCTCTTGGTCCGGAGGCAAGTATCCTATCCACTGAGCTACCTCCAGTATTACTGTCAGTATTACTGACCGGTGCAAAGTAACAATATACACTGTAAATGCAGTTTAATGGATGCAAAAGCTTATTTACTCATTTCTATAAAATATCCATGTTTTGCCTTTATTGTAGCGGCACACTTTCCAACAATTTTTGGAAATAACTTGTGTCCATACACTCCCAGTACCTTTTCAAGTATTCAAACACTTCTGTCTGGACACACATTTCAAACTTGTTGGTTCAGCTCATCCCATGATAGACAGAAAGATCTGGAGACTGGAGAGGCCAAGAAATGATCCTAAAAACTTTATGCTCTTCTTTGGATGGGATATATTTTTGGATCAATTTGAAGAACACTTTAAGAACGGAATCTTTAAGAACTGAATCTTTAAGAACTGAATTTTGTCCAATGCTGCGTGCACCAGGCAGGAACTGTGTAATGCTGAAGAATGAAGTGATTCTTCGCTTTTTCATGATCACTCTCTTCATACCATTACTTTGAGCCTTTGTGGGTAAATAATGTGTTATTACACACATACAAGTAGTGAAAAGCAGTCAGTATAATTTGCTTTAAGCATTCCCATGTTTTCTTGTGATGACATTCTGAAAAAGCATTGTATCATTTATATTCAAAGAAAATCAGAGGGTTGGCCAAAACCTCTGACCTGTAGTGTCTATCCCAGCTGCGCTAAATTAAGACAAAAAAAGAACGCACTAGACTAATCGGTCACTGGCAGTTAAGCAAATGCTATAAATTTTACCTAAAGGTTTGGCCACATCCCAGTGTGAGGTCCAGCCGAAGTTCGGAGAGTGGGCAGGGGAGAGAGCGCCATGCCTTGGACCCCACAGAGAGCAGAGCATGGCGGGACATCCTGTGTTGGACCACACTGAGACCGTGAGGGGAGATAATGAAGCCAAAAGATCCCTAATGTAGTAAGAGATATCCATCAGTCAATGTAGTCAATAAATCAGTAACTGACAACAACAGCACCACTTCATGAACATGCTCTTTCAAAAATTATTTTAAAAATGGATAAAGATATATAGATGCACTATAATCCAGAATATCCATAGTGGCAGATTACTGCTAGATCATTAATGTAATTTAACTTCCATGAACAATAGCAGCTGAGCATCATTCTAAAAGAGCAGCATGAATAATTGTGGTCCTGTTCTCTATTAACATTTCAAAATGTTTGCATCTTAGTAAAGTAGGACTGATGTGACTCAGTCAAATCAGTTGAAAAAGCTGCAAACATCAAGTGTGAATTTAAGTGACCTTTTAGGATATTCAATTAAAATATATTAGCAATGTAAACATATGTACAACAGGTATAGTTTTATATAGTGGATGAATGGTCATTTAAAACGAATCAGCATAAAAAGTGCTAAAGGCAATGAGATAAGACAGCAGTATGAACACCATAAATAAATACTACTGTTCATTAATGTACTATTTAAATGATAATACAGTAAACGATCGCTACAGATAATACAGTAAGTGTACAAGTAGTAAAGATTGGACAAATATATTGGGACACAACTCTTTTTAAAGCTTTGGGTTCGTCCCCTTATTTCTAATGAAGGACAATCTTAACACTTCCGCATAACAAGACATTCTGAACAACGCCATGCTTCCTGCACGGACCCCTGACCTCCACCGCATCCAACACCTTTGGTATGAACTGTAGCTGAGATTACGAGCCAGGCCATCTCGTCCAACATCAGTGTCTGACCTCATGAATGCTCTACAGAATAACTGGCACAAATTCCAAGTAGAGTGGAAGCTGTTATAGTTGCACAGAGGGGGGCAATTCCATATTAAAGTCTATGAATTAGAATGCAGTGTCTAAATTAAAGTCCCAGTTAGTGTAATGAGCAGGAGTCCCAATACTTTGGTCCAATGATGTAGTAGTAAATGTTACTCACAGGTCAGAGTGCAATCTGCCTTTCCCTAAAATAAAAGAGTTCCAAGACTTAAATCGACCACGAGGAGCTTCCGTGTTGCGTGTTTTGTTGACTTTCAGTTGATTTCTCTGTTTTCCCCACAAATCTTTAAAGTCTCACTGAATCGCCTGATGCAAGACATCGCAAGCGGCTGGTCTCTACAAACCTCGCTCTAATTGGATGGACCGGTTCCATGTCTCTTTCTGATTGGATGGACCGGTTCCATGGCTCTCTCTGATTGGCTCCTTTCCTCTTCTCCATGAGCTGCACGTGTGTCTGGAAGTGCGAGGCTGTGAAAGAAGGGAAACATGGCGGATTGTGTGACTCTTTTTACTTCAATAGGGCTCAGTGAGCAGAAAGCTAAGGAGACCTTGAAAAATGATGCCCTTACTTCAGCTCTTAAGGACGCTGTCGTGCAGGTAAGTTTGAAAAAACGACCCACCTTAAGTTTCAAAGGCTGTGTCTAGCCTGCTAGCATTGCTAACCTGTGAGCTTCAACTGTCACCACATTTAGTGGCATGTTCAGTTATTATTAACATTTACTTTTTTATATTAATTATTTTTAAAACCGAGATGTACTTTGACATTTATTTGTACACATTTACACGCTAGTCATTCAGTTCAAATCTATAGCACTGATTGTGTTGGTGACAGCTGTACTTTCACTTTCACACCCAAAATGAAATGTAACCAGTTAGTTTTATTTCACTGAGATCCAATTTTTCACTTTCAAATAGTTCTTTAAAAGGACCATAAATAGTGATTCATTGCCTTAAATATGTTGTACTTAAGGGGGTGTGAAATAATGGTGTTTTGTGATCCATTCAGTAGCTGGTTGCGTTATTAGTAACACTAACATTTTATTTATTTTTTAAAAGTATGTTTTTGTCTTTTGTATCTTGTGCACGTTTGTATACTAGTCACTCAGTACAAATATTTTGATCGAGTTGAGATTTGATTTTCACATCCATACTTTTTTCTTTTTTTTTGAGTTTTGAGTCTCTTTTTGAGTTATTTGGTCTTAATTTAGATTCTTTTTCCTCTTTCAAACAGCACCTAAAAGACCTAAAAGGAGTGATTCAGTGGCTTAAATATGTTGTGCCTAAGAGTATATGATGACACACCTAAGAAATATGTGTGTGTTGTGATCCAAGCAAGACAAATGTGAATGAACTAATGTACTTTTGTCTGTTTGTACTATAGGCACAACAGCTGTTGGGTTCTGCAGAAATCGACAAAGCCATGGGTACACTGCTGTACAGCATGGTGTCCCGGCTGAGAGACATCCGCCGTTTGCCCTTCTTGACAGATCACATAGTCAAACGCAAGATCACCACAGACCTGCAGTTGTCGGGTATGTAGTGTTTTTTCTCTCTCTCTCTTTCTCTCTCTCTCTGACCTCCATGCTTCCTGCACCAATGATTGGATGCAAACACCTTCTCTGAGACCTTATTGCACTGCTGTACATATTTGTATATGCGTCTGATTGAGCCTCTCTTTTGTGCACAGCGGCGCTGGATTATGTGAAAGGACATCCACAGGACCCTCTGGACCAGCAAGCCTTTGAAACTGCCTGTGGTGTGGGTGTGGTTGTTACACCAGAGCAAATTGAGGATGCGGTACGCAGGGCAAATGGAAATGGATTTTCTGGATTTTCAGCTGAAATAATTCATTTTAACACACACAGTATTCTAAACTGACTGACAACAATAAGCAGTTTTCCGCCTCTTGTTGTGCCATACCCCTTTAAGTCGTAACTTGTTTTATGCAGAGAAAGATTGATTTCTGTGCAATGGTATTAATAGGAATCAGGTGTTGCCATGTCTACATTGTAAAAATAGGCATTTTATTTACTATCCACAATCAACATGAGCTTTTAGATATAATCTTGAGAATGGCATAGTAGTGGCAAGTGTCATAAAATTGAATAAGGATTATTTTGCCTTAAAATTCAATACAGAATGTGTACCTCTTCTCGGCCATGCATTTATTTAAAATTGTTGTAAATCATGATCATTTACACTGACCGCTTTCTGTGCGGGAGCTTTTAGAGGCACCAATTATGCTGAATTTTCCTTTTAACTGTGGTTATTTCATTTTAAAGATTGGCTTTGAGTGGGCTATTACTTTTACAGAACATCAACAAACATTCTACCAGTGTTCAATCAATTAGGTAATTTATTATTCAGAAATATCACCATCATACGGCGTAGTTTAATATTAAACAACCGTTTAGAAAAATATAACTTGCATTATTAAAGGATAGCCTTGGTGTGTGTTTGTATTACGTAAGGTAGTTTATTTTTTGAATCTGCGATTATTATTAATAATAAATGACCATTTTACAAATGCTGAATGCTTCCACAGGTTGAGGTCATCATCAGAAAACACAAAGAGCAGCTGCTGGCAGAGAGATACCGATTCAATATGGGGATTCTCATGGGTGAGCTCACTAGCTTTATGTTTGGGCCCCTATAGCGGGTGTAGTATAAGTTATGAATAGTGTGCTGGATAAACAAGCAGTGATCCACTGAGCAAAGACATGATTCTACTGTTTGTTATTATTTGCTACCTGACCTTGTTCACTGTTGTGTTCTGTAGGTGAAGCCAGAGCTGCTCTTAAGTGGGCTGACGGGAAGATTGTTAAGAATGAAGTGGACATGCAGGTGTTGATGCGCTTATTTTTATTAAGTTGTTTCTAGTCTGAATGCTAAGTTAAGGAATCATTGGTTGGAATAATTCTGCATTTTCACAGGTATTGCATCTCTTGGGTCCTAAAACAGAGGCCGACTTGGAGAAAAAACCCAAGGTTAGATATACTGGTTTTACAAGTTACAAAGGATCAATCATATATTTAACAAAGGATTTAAGATGCATGCTGCATTATTTCCTCGCATAAATGAGTAGGTCTGGTTTTCCCCACAGACGGCTAAACCCAAGGCCCCAGAAAAAGAGAAGAAGGAGGAACAGGTGACTGCTGTGAACGGTGAGCTACAGAAAGACATCCGTTATCTTTTTTTTCTTCTAAGAATGTAAAATGTACTTTACAAACGGCTGTTATGGGAATGTTTATACATTTTCGTTGTTGTATAACCAGTCAAATGGCTGAGCTTGTGAGTGTAGTGTACCCTGTCATCATTTTCTGTACTTTTAAGCCCAGTTTTTGGGGATAATAAAGAGCATTTAAAATTAGTCTTTGTTTGTTTGTCCTCTGTATAGGAGAAGTCAAAGTGGAGGGAAAGTCTCTAATGGAGCAGCTGAGGGGAGAAGCTCTCAAGTTCCATAAGCCAGGTAAGCAAGAACAAGAAACCCATAGCAAAGAAATATTGTCATTTATTTTGGGAAACAACAATATTTAAAGTTAACAGTATGACATGTTTTGTGGTTACAAATTGTTATTCCCTTGTTTAACTGTGGGTTCTGTTGGCTACTTTAATGGTTACAATTCTAGGTTACCCCTCTAAATGTCTGTTCTGCTATTGTCTTTTACACTTAGTCATATCTTTGCACTACTATCTTTCGTATCATGTTTGTGCGTAAGCAGGTGTATTATGTGTAACTTGAAAGTGAAAGTGACAATTCAGTCATTCAGTGTCCTGTAAACAGCACAAAATACTTCCTCTGCATTTAACCCATTCATCGAGTGAAGCAGTGGGCAGCTACGAACACAGCACCTGGGGAGCAGTGTGTGGGGGGATGGTACCTTGTTCAGGGTACCTCAGAGGTGCCTAGCGATCTTGGGACTCGAACCCGTGCCTTAGTGTCTTTGTAACATACATATCACAAAATAACAGGAAATTTGAGAGTGATGCTGGTTACACATTACCAAGCAAGCAGGACAGCTAACATTAAGTGAAAAGTGTTGTAACAGTAGTTTACCTTGAACCATGTCTGAATCTATGCTGTGTTGGGTCTTATGCCATGTTGGAACCTGGCCCTGGAAAGTCCTTTAAAAATCTTTAAATTTAATGTGATCTCCCTTCTAACTAGAGCCCGAGCGATATATCGGCAGGCCGATATTATCAGCCGATATTAGTCATTTTCCAAACTATCGGTATCGGTATTTATAATGGCCGATAAATGAATATTTCAAAAATAAAATAAAAACGGACGA
>JBBPDC010044392.1:0-11664 GCA_037974485.1 Hemigrammopetersius urotaenia
AGAGAGAGAGAGAGAGAGAGAGAGAGAGAGAGAGAGAGAGAGAGAGAGAGAGAGAGAGAGAGAGAGAGAGAGATGACGTGAGATAAAGGAGGAGCTTGGGCTTCTCATGCAAAGCTGGTAGGAGCAGATAGACTGATCCGCTGTGGCGCTCCAGCTGGCCGAGGTGAGCTTAAAGCTACAGTTAACTAATGGATCTGAAAGAAGTTCAGAACTTTCTTCAGCCAGAGCTTCCAGACTTCAGCACCTGTGGTCCAGCTCAGAAACATGTAGACCAGCCTTGATAAGGTTCAGTAGTTCTTCAGCTTGTCATTAATAACCTACATAATAGTCTAATATAAGCTCATGTAAAGTGGAGCAGTGTGTGGGGACGGTACCTCACTCAAGGGCACCTCAGTTGTGCCACTGCAAGTCCTGGGATTCAAACCTACAACCTTCCAATTACAGGGCGCGACTCCACCAGTAGGACTTGGCGATAAGGACAAAAAATTGTATTTTTAAATTTTTTATTACTGTATTTTATCGTATTTTTAAAAATGTTTTCGTAGATTTCACAGTTGATTTCCGACTTTTTTAGGGGCCTGTCCTAAAACAGCTTCTTTTTATAGGTTAACAGTGGCTTGTTGAACTACAAATAGCCACATAGAACGACCAAAGTACGTATTAAATATTCCTATTTTGAACAATAGCAAAAACAGAACCCATCAAGGAAAATAATTTGCTAAACATTTACTAGGAAAAAAAAATTAAAAAAGCACAGAAACCTTATTTTTCAGCATTAGCCTTCAGAACTGTTATATAAAGACAAACTAAAGTGTGTTAAACTAGGATGAGAATAAGCATCATTAGAGGTAAGAGAGGTAATGAACTAGATTTATTACCCAGTTTTAATTGACAACTGGTGATCTAGTGATTAGGGCATTGCCCGTACAATCAAGAGGTTATGGGGTCGCATCCCAGCACTACAAGTTACACCACTGAAGTTCCTTCGACCAAAACACGCATTGTGTTCACGCATTTAAAACTCTACCTTAAAGTACCCCTTTAAAATACACCAGTTTGAATTAAGTGGCCATTAGTTTGTGAAATCAATCCCTTAATTTGACATTAAAAGTGGATTTAAGGCATGAGTGTGAAACCCCTTCATCTTAAACATTAGGCAGTCATTCAGGAGATTTTATTTAAGGGGCACATGTGAAAGAGTAAGGAGGAAATTCAGGTGTTTCCCCCCTTAATCTGTGCACCCTATACCTTAATATTCCTTAATTTAAGGCATTAAGGTAATTTTAAGAGTTGAAATGTAAGGGATCTGGTTTGATAGTGTATAAGGGGACGCTATACTTTAATGGATGACGCAAGCATGTGATGCCGTCTAAAGTTATCATATGAAATGGCTCTGAACACGCTGCCTCAAGCCAGAGATGTTTCACTGTAGTTCTGAGCGAATGTTGCAGCCTAAGGTGTGTTTTAAAGCCATTCATGGTGGAGGTACATCAGAGACACCATCAGACAAAACAGTCCCGAAAGAAGTAGTAGTTTTATCACTGTTTAACTCTGTTTAGCAATAAGTTGTTAATAGTAAATATATTAAAAATAAACATATTTTAATAAATATATTAAAAGTATATGGTTAATAGTGTGCTTGTGTTGTCATGTTGTAGACATTGTGAGCCCTGGTTTCTCATCACCATCACTGTAAAGTAACCCGGGCTTGGTCAAGGCAGAACAGCTCCCTCTACCGGTCACCCTGGCCGTGGGTGAGGATTCAGCTTCCTCTGGGAGATCTTTAAACAGGGTGTGCGTTTTCTCTATCGCAGATAGATGCTCCCATAGATGCTCTATTGGTACAGTGACACTTATCACGTTGATTCATAGGACATTATTTCCAAAAAAATGTTTGATTGTTGTTTGCTGTTTGATCCTAATATGTGGGATATTTAACCATCAATTTAATCCTCAATTTTAGATTCTAGGGTAAATTAGCTGAAGTGAAGTGTTATAAAACTCATTAGTCAAAGAAGTGAGCCACTCGTTTCAGCCACCACACCATTCCCCCTAATGAAGACAGTCTTGGGAGCGATGGCTGAATGTTGTTGCTCACTGGACTGTGATACATTTTCAGAAATAAAATGAGCAGTTTTAGCTGTTAATCTATCAGATTTCCTTCACTTACTCTACAGAATGCTGCGTCAGAATAGAAGAAAAGTGTGTAATAATGATCATTCTTGCCTTTGCCTAAGGTCAGTATTTGTTAGGTTTTATTTTCTTTGACATTTTATTCTCTGATGAGCAAAAATAAAATAAAATCTTAGATCTATGGATGCTCTGCAATTTGTTGTCCCTGAACTGCGAACTGAATCGGCCAAGAAAGCTTTCAGGTGTTCGGCACCTCACACTTGGAATGATTTACAATCTAAGCTTCAACTTCAAGCCCTTGTTACACTGAAGGAGTGTAAAGCCATGGTGATGCCACTGCAGTTTACTTTGTCTGCATGCAAGTGTTTTATGTGAGAACTTTTTGATGTATTCATTTAATGTGTTGTTTGTTGTGGTCTTGCTGCTGCCCTCTTGGCCAGGTCTCCCTTGCAAAAGACATCTTTGATCTCAATGGGACAAACATGGTTAAATAATGGTCAATAATAATAATAATAATAATAATAATAAAGCTGCAACGGATCAGATTAGAACTCACTCAGATTTGTAACGTGTCACCCCTATGGCTAGGCTAGGCTGCTATTCTCTAGTGCAGTGGTTCACAACCGTTTATCCTAGAGTCCAAGACAAGCCAAGAGTCCAAGGGATTAATTGCAAACTTTTATTTGCAAAAAATAAACAGCGGTTGTAGGTTTTTGTTCTGATACTCTTATACACACACACACACTTATGTTTCTCAGATATTGTGATTTTATTAATTTAATGTCTACAAATATCATTTTGGTAACCTCAGTGCACCCCCTGCGATCTCTAGCGCCCCTTTAAGGGGGGGCCCGGACCCCAGGTTGGGAACCACTGATCGAGATGACTGAAGTAGATAAGCCAAGTACGAAAGCCTCATTCGTACTATATTCTTTGTTTTCTGTATTTAACTTAAATACCAGCGAACCCTAAAATACCGACGTTAAACACACTAGTGCCACGCTTAAACGAAGAGCACTCATGTAGCTAATTTTCTTCTAGTTAATATGTTATTACTAAATATTAAAACAACTTGATGGGACGGTTTTGACCCTCTTCTTTTTAAGAACCACACAACACTATTCTAGCCAGTTGACCGTGAGCAAAATTATGATTGACAGAGCTCTCGGACAATCACTGCTTCGCAAACACCCCTTTCTCCACCAAGCAAAGGCACTGCGATAATAAAAGCTGCAGTGTGCAGTGATAAATATTAATGCCCGCCTATGTGGGACTGGAACGGTACTGCGAGCCAGGCCTTCTTGTCCAACATCAGTGTCTGACCTCATAAATGCTCTACAGAATAAATGAGCACAATTCCCATAGAAACTCCAAAATCTCGTGCCAAGCCGCTGCAAGCTCCATATTAAAGTCTATGGGTTTGAATGCGACGGCATTAAAGTCCCTGTTTAATGCCATGTCATGATTGGTTGAATGTTGGGTAGTGCACTTCGTTTATTGTTTTCTCCTCTTCGCAGAGCTTCGAGACTGGAGTTTGTTTCCTCTGAGCGTTTATTACCATTGATGTCTGCTGGAACGCGAGTAATTGCACCAAAAATGACAAACTTGACTTAAACGTCCCTGAACGCTCGTTTAAAGGCCCAACAATGGTGTTACTGCAACATTTCACAAGCCAAATTAGATTTGGTTCAATGGAAATTGCTGCAAGCTTCTACCATAACTGCATCATTTCATCTTTGGCAGGCAAAATGGATTAAACAGCTCTCACTGGTTTGGCTGTGTTGACCTCCAGAGAAGCAGATCTTTTCAAGTAAAGGTGGAAACACCAGCAAAATGCTGGAATATCTTTCTACACAGCAGGGACTACATTTCCTGCAATGCTTCTTAACCCACCAGTGAGATTGTTGCCTAGGGTAAATTTCTTATGCTATTATTTGTGAGTGGTCTAGTGGGTAGGATACTTGCCTCTGGACCAAGAGGTCATGGGTTTGAATCCTACCTTCAGCACCACCACTGGGTCCCTGAGCAAGACCTTTAACCCCAAGTTGCTCCAGGGAGAGACTGCCCCCTGTAGGTAGGGAATGGAAGTTGCTGTGGATAAAAGCGTCTACTAAACGCCATAAATGTAAATGTATTTGTTTTCTAAGTAGTTTTTTTTACTAAGAAGACCTGAAGGAAAACAAATGCTGTTCAGATCTCTCATGCATATTTTCCTGAAGAATTATGGTACATTTTTTGGCCCATTTAAAATTTAATTCAGGCTTATTCCTATTTAAAAAAGGTGTATGGTAATTCATTCAAATGTTACTAGATATAAATGCCTTTTTAGAAGAAATGCTGTTATTGGTGTTCCATTTTAAGAAATTGAGCTTTGTAATTTAGCTGAACATGTTTAAATAGGCCGATATTCTACACTGTGTTCAGACTCCATTGATAATAAACTAGAGCTGTATCCAAAAAGTATACTTGTTCACTTGTTCACTCGTTCACTAGTGTTTGTTATATAGGGGGCTAACTAGTGAACAAGGGGAGGTGATGTTTAGTTAATTTGGACACTCAGGATATTATGTTTTTAACTAACTGTTTATCTCTGTCACATAAACACACGTTCGGCCATCAGTCCAGACACAGCCCACACAGGGACAGATAGATCAGTCCAGGGGGTACAACTAGAGCTGAACTGGCCATCAGTCCACCATTTGCCGATGTCAATTTTGGGCCAGTGCATAATCCCGCCTGCCGGCCCGGATCGCATTCCACACCCACCCCCCGGATCGCGGCTCAAAATGCCCGGGCCCAGTCCAGCCCTGGGTACTACTGTCCTCTGCGGAGAGAGAGAGAGAGAAAGAAAGTGCAAGTGTGACTGTATCTCCTCCGTTTGAAGCCTCCCCGCACGTCTCTCTTCCCTCTGTCTCGCTCCTCTTCTTGACTTTCGCTAGATAACAGTAGTGTAGGGTGTGACCGAAAAGTACACTTGTTCACTATGTAGGGCACGGTAAAAGAAACCCGCAGTACATGATGGTATATGTGTGTTAATGCAGTGTACAGTGTCTGGGTGTCGAGTGGTGATTTTGTAATGCACTAACTTGTGGGTGAAACTGACAGTTGAAATTTCGGACACCAATACAAAATGGCTGACTCACTACATAGTGCCTTACATAGTGAACGAGTGCACTTTTTGACACAACTCAGCTCTGTTAATACTATGTGTTTGTCTGGAAGTTTTTGTCCCTGCACAGAATATTGATTGGGAATCAATTAAGGAACCGGCAATGAATTGGACCGATAAACAGAATCGATGATGGCATTGGCATCAGTAAGTTCGTATCAGATCCCATCCCTCTGTCGCAGCAACCTTTGCATGGTACGCTGTAAGTCAATAGTCGGATTAAATGCTATAATCGTGGTATTTACAGTTTGGTTGGAGAGTTAGTTACCAACTCATTCTCACCACAGGACTGGCTGTGAAGAGGTTGTCAGTAAAATATGCTGAAGCAGCAGCTTTTCCACAAAAAGGAATCGAATAATATTGTTGGCAGTGGCTGGGGCCGCATCCCTGATGCAATGAGTCGTGTTTTATTCAAAATGAAATGCTGTTAAGAGGCATGATTGGTGCCACTGGGACACCAGTCGGATCTCCTGAAGCAAAAATCCTGCAGGCTCCTTCGAATCCGCCCCCACACTCATGAGCAGGGAGACGGTGCCGAGAAAATCCGAGCCAAATCTAAAGCTGTGAACTTTGTGACCATTCGGAGTGCAGTGCCCCCTGTGCTGACCTCTGCATAACAGCGTCATCTGCAGAGCACCCGGGAGTCACCTGAGGGACAGCTCACAGCACTTTCTGGTGTGAAGAGCCACTAAAAGACAGACACAGAGTTATACAAGAAGAAATCCAAAAGAAAGAAAGAAGAAGAAGAAGAAGAAGAGTGTCCTGAAGCTCGCCCAGGGCAGGATGCCTCATCTCTTTCAGCAATCATTTCATGCATACACACACTCAGACATGGACCTACGCACTCACACACACAGCGCAGAGATGCACAGAGATATGCAAATGAACTCATGAAAGTGCTTATTCTGAAGATGTGTGTGTGTGTGTGTGTGTGTGTGTGTGTGTGTGTGAAGATATGAGACTGTCCAGACAGCTGAATGTGTGTGTTTTCTTTCATACATACAATACATACACTGGTATTTCCAAATGATCAAAATCACCCGTATATATAATTATATTTTTCATTAGTGAAGTAGAAAACACAATAGGTGAGAACAGTGTAGTAATTATGCTGTTATAGAAGCTGCTATTGTAGCCCCTACTTCAAATACTATGAGAGTTTTAGTGCACGATTTTAGTGCATAACGCGCTCACGCTGAAAACCAAGCTAAAACTCAGTGAAAGAACCCGGATGCTGCACTGAAAACAGCCAGAAAACGCATTAAACGGGCACCATTTTGACCACATAGCGGAGGGGGCAGGGATTTTCGAGTTGGATAACGGCAGCAAACAGTGAAATACGAGCCCAAGCGGAGGCAGCTGGTTGGTATAAATGTGAGTAACGTTAATAAAGTTCTTGTACTGATGTACACTGCGGTAAAACCGGCAGATATTCTGGCGGCTGGAGAATCGCGAGCAAATGTTCGTCCGTCACTTCCGCTAAGTGCAAAACATTAGTGTTCCATTTAAGACAGCACTGACCCACAGCAGTGCGCACTACGCACTAAATCTCAGTGCACTGACGCAAGTGCGCTTTTACGTAAAGACACTACCGATGAAAAGTTTTAGAACACCCCAATGTTTCAAGCTTTTTTTTAATGAAATTCAAACAGGTCAAGTCCAATGAAGAGCATGAAATGGTAGCAAGGACAGAGCTGAACTGCGAGAGGTTTAAAAATGGTGAGGTTACTCAGAAGTGGGAGATAATTCTGGAGCTCCATGCAGTTCCTCTGGTTTGGGGCCGCGTTGGTCGGGTTCGTCCTATAGCAAGATAGTGTCCCTAAACATAAGTCCAAGCTCTACCAGAACTACGTTAGAAACAAGAATCCCACACATCTTCCACAGGGCAGAATGATGGATTTCTCAAACCTGATGTAAAAAGGGCAACGTATCAATCCTATCCAGCTACTACAGTCTTTAGCTTTATGGAAGGCTAGCTTCAATTTTTTTTTTTAAACACTACATTTCTTGAGCGTTGGGCTGCAGTCATGTGACATACATCCCTTTGTGACACTTTGAACACATTAGGATTTTCACTATAAACTTTATGTGGTCACATGCATCCCAGACCACCTCAACAAGTGATTTGAGTGATGTGATCACAATGCACCTTGTATTTAGCTCAGGCCGCTAATGATGCGATCACCAAAGATACATTTTAAAACTGGTGTAGTCATGGCTTTTGTCGTTGCTCTCTGTGAGGAAAAGATGTGAGCTCCAGGCCCATCGGAACATCAGAAGGTCTGGTAGCAGACCTCCACCAAGACTATACCTCTGTTGGGGTCGGGGTTGGGGCTTGTGAAAACAACAAAGCTTCTGAATACTATAAACAGAAACAAATACCAGCCTAACGCTCAGATATTCAAGCAATCAGATTATTATAAGCCAGCCGCAAACAATGCAGCCACATTTTAATCTCCATCCCACTTCATTTCAGAAAAAGGAGCAGTTCAGGATACATTTCGCTGCGTGTTGTACTTGTATAACTATGCATGCGGCAAATTAAGAATCATGAATATATCAGTCCGCCACAACACACACACACACACACACACACACACACAGAGACACACTCACAAATAAACTTAAGCCCCCCCTATCTTATGAGGATTAACACAAATGACCCTGTGAGTGAGACTTCCTGAAGTTTAGATTGATTTAAAGATTTAATGGCTGGCTTGAGTGAATTAATACACTCCCTCGAAACCCTGCAGCAGATGGACCAAGAACTTGCGGGAAAAAAAACAAAAGAATAAAATCAGTTCAGACAGGGGTTTCAAAGTCCCGCATCCATGCTTTTGTTGTCTCTTAGCATCTTGTGGACATGTATCGATCGCACAACTGTGAAAGGAGTGACGGTGCTCACTTTCTGAAGTGTGTGATAAGCATTTGGAACTGCTCCCATTCCTCATTTGATGCACTGATTTAAGTTTACCATCAACATGTAATATCTTCTGAATTTGCAGCTAACCTTGACCTTCAGAGAACATTGCGCTGCTCACCTTGACATTTCTGCTATGTTTAAGCAGTGAAACACAAAAGGGACTGTAAAAATCATTCATTTCAGTGGTGGGACATGGGACATACTGTTGGGGGGAACTGGAACGAAGGGCTGGGGGTCAGTTGGGTGCGTGTGCTGTATGCTGTATCTCGCATTTTCCCTCACATAAATTGGGTGGATAAGTGGGGAGGGGTGCGAATGAATGATTTTTAATAGTCATATACAGTAAATCCTCAGTTTTATGCAGATCAGCATTCACGGATTCAGTCTAATACAGAACCGAACTGTATTACTGCCACCAGTCCAGCGGTGTGGTCAACCTCCATAAAAACAGCTTACTAAAAAGAGGGCACAGCTTACTAATACTAAATAAACTGAGATAACTGACGATATCTGTACTGTAGATAACTGTAGCACCTTGAGATTGTTTATAATGGAAAGTGCATTAGAAATAAAATTTAGTATTATTATTATTATTATTATTATTATTATTAATAATTATAATTGGGGTCGGGGGGTTTCAAACACTAAAATACGAGGATAAGACACAGAGCAGTCATGCTACATGCTGCAGCAGCTTCTTCTTCTTTTTATGGCGGTTGACTACTTTTCAGTGTATTACCGCCACCACTGGACTGGAGGTGGTAATACAGTTCAGTTCTCTGAAAAAAATCTGCGCTAGACTGAATCCGCGCCTGCTGATCCGAGTAAAAGCGAGGGATTGCTGTATTCACCTTTTGAAAAGTTCAAAAAGTTCATTTTATGTTTTATTACACGGCAGTATATTTCAGTTTATAATGGCAGTTGTTCATAGTTTAAAGCTGTATTTCAGCAGATGCTACAGATTAATATAATGGTTTGTGGATTAATTGAATCTCTCCATGCCCTCCTTGCAGATTCTTTTATTTCTTTCCACATGGGAGTTGTGTCTCTCCTTTGCATTATAATGAAGTGCTCAGTATTTGCGGTGTGTGTGTGTGTGTCTTTGTTTCTCCATGCATGTGTGCACAGCGATGATTGACCTAATATTTGCAGAAAGAAAAAGTGTAATAATAAAAAACAACAACATATAAACTGCAAGAGGTTTGGAGAGAAATAGAGTCCTGCTGTGTCTCTCATGGGACGGCATGTCAGGCACAAAGCCAGACAACTCGGGAACACATGCACCAGGGTCCTGATAACGGATGCTATTTATTCCTCGTATGAGTCTTGCTTTATTGCTTTGCTGACGGAATAATCAAATCCTCCATTACGAGAGCCTCGCAGCCATCTCGGTAAGTATCCCAGAGTGCCGGCCAGTTTTGTGTTCTCCCTCCTGCCTGTTTGCACCTTAAAACACAAACACTCACACGTGGACGCTGCTTACTCTGTGTCTCTGGCTTTTCAAGACCTGTTCTTATTCTGTGCCTCTTGAAGAGCAAAATTACCATCTTTCTATCCATCAGAGCTTGCGTGCTATTTTGTTGGGAAATACAGCAATCAGTTTTCCGCACATCAGTCTAACGCAGATTTTTCTGAGATCCCAACTGTATTACAGCCACCAGTCCAGGCCAATACACTAAAAAGTTGTCAATCGCCAAAAACAAGAAGAAGAAGCTGCTGCAGCCTGTAGCATGACTGCTCCGTGTCTTGTCCTCATATTTTAATGTTTTAACGCCCCCCCCCCCAATTTTCAACAGTTATCTCAGTTTATTTAGTGCCCTGTCTAAACATGTGGGTAGAAGTCTAAACATTTTGTTTACAAGTCTTTGCACGCTGTTAATGCTAACTGCTAATGCTAACTTTTTTAAACAGTAAAGTTTCCTGATTCTGATTATTTATTTACTTTCCATTTACTTTAAGGGTAATGTATTAAACTGAGTTTAGAAGGAAATTAAAGTGTTCTGGGAGCATATCTGTGGGCATATTTAGGGTTTACAGTATAAATATAGCAATTTTTTTTTAACCAAAACACTACAAAACACTTGCTCTTGGACCGCAAACCATGTGAAAAGCGGGGGATTTCTGTAATCTGTGATTGTCCATAGCAGCCCTTATGCAAAACCTGTCTAGCCTAAACATTGTACATTTTCAGTCAGCCAGCTTACATGCTTTAGGCCTATTAAGGTTTGTAGAGGGGTGTACCTCTGTTCTCTTTAAATCTTTAGACTCTTCTAGCACTTTTAGCTCTTTTAGTTGCTCTTTAGATTTGTAACAAAGAATGTGCAACAATAGTACACTTCTTACTTAAAACTGTTCGATTTTTGAGTATGGGATTGATGGCCAGTAATGTTTCACAGTGCTGGGCAAAACAGAATCAGAGGAGCTACACATGGCTAGATAGATCAAGATAAAGTTTTAGTTTCTCCGTATCAAATGAAACCCTCTAAAGTAGTCCTCAGAGCTGTAGATTGGTATTGCTCTGGCATCGCAACACTCCGTTACTTTCTGTTAGTAGTTTAGTGTGCCAACTTGCCAGATTCATACTTTCATAGTATACAGTATATACAAAATTATTTGTAGATACAGTCAAGCCCGGAATTATTCATACCCCTGGCAAATTGTATTCAACAAGCAAGTTTCTTCTTGATTGGAAATGACACAGACGTCTCCCAGAAGAGAATAAGACGATGTACAAGAGGCGTCACTGTGGAAATACCTTTTGCAAACTGTCACCGTCTGTGGGAAAATAACAGTGGAGCCATGCAAAAAGCTCCTCAGCAATCTTAGGAGGCGTTTGATTGCTGTAATAGTCATTAAAGGCTTCTCTATTGATTACAGTGAGACGGGCATGAATAATTTTGGACATGCCACTTTTTGTTCAATCAAGAGGAAACCAGTGGTGTGAAAAATTCCAGGCTTGACTGTAGGATGTGGTTTATAGTATTATGGTATAGTGAGTGATGTGGACACAACCTTTATCCTTTACCTTTTTAAAAATGTAGTAAACGGATTGTAGCAGTAAATGTAGTAAAAGATGCTACCATCGACTGGAGCTTGGCCCAGCCCTGCTGCCACTGTGGTGGTTGCGGCGAGTGTGTGGGGGTGGGAGGGTAGTTGAATTGTACATTTTTCCTACTCATAGCTGCTGCCAGGTATAATCACAAGAACCAGGCTTCACATTAATACCACAGGTATTAGAAAGAAACAGTTTAAGACGGTTATTATAAAATTGTTCTCATTTTAATTCAACAATTATGTTATTTTCCTAAACCTACAACATTTTTAAACTTGCGCAGAGGAAAGGCATCTGCATCTACACCTGTATCTATCATGGATCTCCAAGGTGTCCTGCTGACAGTCACATCCCTGCCGCCTCTGCCATGCCCCCAGCGGTCAAGTA
>JBBPDC010044412.1:0-11663 GCA_037974485.1 Hemigrammopetersius urotaenia
ACACACACACACACACACACACACACACACACACACACACACACACACACACACACACACACAAAAACATACACACATTCTGTACCTGAGTAAGGGCCCTTCCTTTTCCTGAGGCCCCAGAATGTAATCCCTCTCACAGGCATGACTGTCCACTTATCCTGTCTAAGGTCCGTATATCCACATCTACACACTAACCTGCTCTGCAGCTCAGCACATACACACACTTCCACCACTCTCCAGCGGCACAATGCCCCACGTGTGGATGAAGCAAGTGCATGCACACACACGCCACAATAAAAAAAAGGTCCTCCTAGCCCAGGGGAGAGGGGATGGGGGCATTCAAAGAGACCTGACCACCATGACCCCTGCCAGGCAGGTTGCCAAGGAGATGTTCGGGTTATCTGAAGAGGCCCATGGTTGCTAAGGAGGGACCCTCTCCCTCCAGCCCAAATATTCAAAACTGGGTTAAGGAGAGCTCAGGCGTACAATACGGCCTAAAACACACCTACAAAAAGAGGTCTAACGCTCGATTCATTCTTTAAGGGGAAATTAGAAAGGACCTAGTTATCACAGTTAAAATCATTAATTGTTGATTGTTGAATCTGATGACCAAATCTTGGATTGCATTATCAATATATGAATCTATTTTATCACACTTTAAGCTTCCAAAATAAATGAAAAGCAGGTTCCATACCAAAATATGACAATTTTATTCACTATGATTCTCAAAAAATGACTATTGAACACAATAAACACAAATTACCCCAAAAAGAATCCTAAAAAATCCTGCATACATAGTTATTTGTTTTATAGGCCCGTTCAGGGGATGCTGACAGTTTTACAATCCAGGTAAAAATGAATCACCACTATATATTTCATAATATTTCATAAATCACAATTTATTGCTTCTAATTCCATTTAGTGTGAATTTCATATCATACACTCCTAAAGAGAGCTGAATATAGAATTGATTTTGGTCATGGTCCATATTTGGGCTTCATTCTGAACACAGGCATTCAGTGTTTTTTTCCCATTGCTTTAATAAACTTACATATGGTCTGGCTAAAAGTTTGATGACACAAGTGCAACCTAAAATCCATTATATTCCAGACCTACCCCTCTGTACAATCAAAAATTTCAAAAATGAACAGTTATCATAACACCTTGCTCTAAGTCTGGCTTTTTGCAATATGAAACTTGAACTATGATTATTGTTCCTACATGGTAAAATGCTAAAAAAAAAATAGCTGGTTTATTTCAGCCATCCACATCACCTTGCCTCGGAGTGCCAAAACCTAACCACATTTCTAACAGCTACTGAAGCTAAAAGATCAGAGATGCTTGAGAAATTTGGGAGTGCATAAAAGCCCAAGTTTTATGGTTCATCTCAAATACATGAGTGTGGTGATACCAATGAGTAAAATTAGTCTTCTCACAATTCTGATTGTTTGGTTAGCTCTGCCAATGGATGAGCAAAACAGCACCTGCCACTGTTCCAGGGTGGTCCCCCTCATGTTCAGACAGGCTTTTAGCTCCTAAATCCTCCACTCAGCTCTCTGAAGCTATGCCCCAGCTTAACTCTTCCCTACATGTCACCCTCACTGCTGCTTACCATGATAATAGACAGCAAACCAGGCAAATATATATCCTGATAAAACAAATGAAAAGAACTTGCTAAAAACTGATGGTGAAATCATACTACTTTGTTACAACCTTAGCATCTACACGACTCACAGAAGCTATATTTGAACAAGAGGCTTTGTTAAAATTTTGGCTAATCTTAAAATATTTTAAAAGGATGATTCTGAAAACAAGCATTCGAAATGCCATTGGTGGAAATACCAACACAGTTGCTGCAGTTTCTCTGGTGTTTCTGCTTCTGTTTTCTCTTTGTCAGCAGGTATGGAAGCAGTTTATCTGTTTGTTTGTCTTTTTCTTCTCTCTTCTCCTATCCTCCTTTCCCTTCCTCTCCTTTTTTTTTTCCTTCTTGTTCCTCTCCCCCCCCACCCCCCAAATGTTTTTTTTTGTAATATATTTTTTTTCTTTTCCTTTTCCTTTTCACCCTCCCCTATATTTATGTTCCTTCCCTTCCCGTTTGCACTGTCCGGCCTTGTCTGACTGTTTACTTCATTAAAAGAGACAATAATAATTAAATAAATTAGTTTAATATTTAAAAACTAAAAACTATAAAATAATAAATAAAATAAAAAAATAAAAAAATAAAAGGCTATGAATGATGATAGCACAGCTATACACACATCTGTGTTATCTGTGTTACTGACAGGCTGGGGAAAAAAAATAAATAAAAATAAAAAAAATTAATAATAATAAAAAAGGAAATACCAACACATTACTCCACATCTTAGGTGTCCAGTTTCAGTGTTCTAATTTTCTTCTTTCTATTCTGTTTCCTTTTCTCAGCAACAGTTTCTTGAGAACTACACATCCTTCAGAGCAAAATTTTACATTGTATATGTTACTTGAGGGCATAACATGACACCTGTGATCTCTAATGTTTCCTCGTGGGTTACAAAACTGGAAGGTAAACAGTCTGAAAGGAAGGTAAAACATTTAATTAACTTTCCTGCAAGTGGTAGGTGGAGTAAAAATCCCTCTCACTTACAAAGGCAATCAAAAGTCCTTCCATTAAGATAAGACAAATGAGATGTCTGATAGCAGTCAGACACTGAGAGTGTTTGCTGGAACTAGGCTGATTGAGATAAGAGTGATACACGCAGTCTGAAAGAGTTTTAGTTTTACTGTGTTACCAATCACCCTACTGTTGGTCTTTAAGTTTTATATTTCTTCTTCTTCTTATGAATGATACCACACCACTTCTCATCAGTGCCCGTTCAGAGTTTTCCATGGTTCCAACTCAAAAATGTTAATTAAAATCCTGTGTGCTGCAAGAGTAAACATCTTTTTGATCACTGGTCAGGGGCCGAGTATTGATTGTTTGATGTTGTTGTAGAGTCACCACCATAATAAATTGGAAGAGAGAGTGGAGGGGTACAAAGTAACTAAGGTGAAGTAACAAACCAGTCCTGCGAGAGCTAAAGACACACCAGGCTTATAAACCGCTTTAAAGACACTAAAGCACAGGAAAGTTATGACTAGAAAAATGCGTCACTGTTTGTCATGTTTTTTTATTAATAATAATAATAAAAATAAACAGCCCTTGAACACTTGTTTTAGCAAGCTGGTAGGCAGCTTAGTTTTTGTGCTGTACAGTCTTTTTCTCTGATTATCTGAGCTGTTTGTATCCGTGGCCACGCGCATAGCACCCCCCTGTGTCCTCTGTATTTGTCCGTGCACATCAGAAATAAGCTTCTTTGACTTCTGGAGCTCAATAACACTTTACATTTTCTTGCGGAAATGAATTCTAGATTAAACTGTTGCCACATGCAGGATGGCACCAATTCTAACACGGCCCGAATGCCTGTGGTTGTATTAGACAGAATCGGTAGCATGGGAAAGTTCTCCAGCCCCACCATCACCACCCTCAGGCAACTACACCACTCCGCTGAGAATGCAGTCACTATACGAGTTCCACATGAGGCTGGTGACAGCTTGCTGCTTTACAAAGTTGGGAGCATCTGAGTGCAACTAAGAGTAACACTGTTCACAAAACACAGTCCGAACTGAAGCAGACCTGGCCTAAATCATTCATCACAATAAGAAAAGAAATCATTACATCTTCATTTTCTTATAATCTGAAATGTAGGTGTGTAAAAAAAAGCATTGACATTATGCAGCTAAAATAGCATTTGATGAGTTCCAGCATAGCCTCATAAATCCAGCCAGTTCCATTAGTACTTTCTATCGCAGGGTATGACCGTCTCTTAGTGCAACAGGCATGATGGAGAGAGACAGAGAGTCAGAAACTGTGATTTATATCTTAGATGGGATGGTGGCCAGACAACTGTTGCAGCCAGAAAGAGAGTATTTGGCCTTGGCCTCAATGGTGACATGACTCACAGAGGCCCCCACATTCCTCTGTGTATGTGTATGTATGTGTGTGTGTGTGTGTGTGTGTATGTGTGTGTGTGTGTGTGTGTGTGTGTGTGTGTATTTTCTTAGATGGAATATCTTAAGAGTGCCTGTGACATGTTTGACCTGAGGGCCGGCTGGACATGCACAAAGATATGTTTATAAAAAGAGAAAGAGAGAGAGAGAGAGAGAGAGAGAGAGCAAGAAAGAGAGGCAGGATGACAGAGAGAGAGAGACAGAGAGAGAGAAAGAGAGAAACACTTTTCAGGAAGCCAGTGTAAACAATCTAGTCTTAACCTCTTGAACTGCAGACTTATTACTCAATAACTAATTGGACTGTCTCTATTATATTAGTAATGGAGTTATCTACCAATAATTATGAAAAATAATCCAGTAATCCTTTCTTTAACGGTCAACAAAACTGGACTTAACTGAACAAAAAAAGATTAAAAAAGGTACAATTTTAACATAATCAGTGTTGTGCCAGTCCAGAAGTTCAGTTCATTCAAAAAAAAGTTCACATTCATTGTTATTTTTTTTTGTTTTTACATTTTCAATAATAACGGACAGGAAATCAAGGAATTGAGCAAAATATTTCATTTCCCTATTCCAAAGCACAAAGAGAAGTGAGCCATTATGGTTTCACCAGACTACCAGGCATACTGGGCGTAGGCTGGACTGGATATAAATACAGTCCCACTATAGGATGGGAGGAGCTGATCAACCCGTCCTTTCTGACCCACAACAGTACTGGGGTAAATCTGAGGAGACCCAGATTTGCTCTCAGCTCCTGATATAGATCCACACTTTCAATGTTTCGGACTTTTAGAGCTCTTCAGGAGAGCAAGTACAGGAACAAATTGAACTCAAGCCTACTTCTGAGCGCCGAGCTGAGAGCCACTCTACAGTAGACAACATAAAATGACAGGAGGAAAAGGTGGATGTAGCATGTAGGGAAGTTAAAATACATCTATGCATCAACTACACTGATTTTGGTACAAAAATATATTTATTAATATACTGTCATTAATATACTGTGATTCATATGGCTGAATTCTGGTACAATCTTTATGAACATCCTCTCAAAATGTCTGGTATATTTGTTATGGTCTGTGTTCCACTACTCTTTAAACAGAGATGACAGGAGGGAAAGGGGCAGGAGGTGCAGCATGCAGTGAAATAATTCTAGCTATTCTAAATCTAGCTAAATTCTGGTACATTTTTTATAAACATGATCTCACATCGTCTAGTATATTGTTTTTATTGTCTATGTTCCTCTACTCTTTTCCTCTACTCAAATGGTGAAATATTAGAGATTTCAGGGAATTCATGAAGATCTGAGGTCTATTTTTTTCAATCCCTAGTGGCTTAGCTAGCATTTGCCATTGTTTCCTCACCGCTCCATGCTTTTTGCTGGACCGCTGTCTTTTTTAGTCATAGTTTCTGTAGGCATCAGCACAACAGACAGGATCTGGCTACTGTATTTGACTGTGGTGGACACCACTGGGAATTTGTAATGTAGAGTGGTAGGCTCTATTTGCACGTGGACAGCACCACCTTTATTATGACTGGCACCTCTGATGCGTCCCAGGTGTGGGCAGTAGATCATACCCTGCCCTCGGGACCTTAGCCGCAAAGGGGTCTGCCCAACATGTGGAAGTTTTCTGCCGCATCAGACC
Source organism: Hemigrammopetersius urotaenia (assembly GCA_037974485.1). Lineage (NCBI taxonomy): Eukaryota > Metazoa > Chordata > Actinopteri > Characiformes > Alestidae > Hemigrammopetersius > Hemigrammopetersius urotaenia. Next base: position 5,670 of record JBBPDC010044412.1, read on the forward strand.
CAAGCAGACCCAGAGGTGCAACCATCCGCACAGTGGATGTGGCTGCTTGTGTCTATGGAGGCACTACTGAGGGGTGGGGGTGGGGAGGGTTGTAGGAGTGCACCACATGAAAGGCTGCCTGGGTGGGTCGCCATATGGTCCTGGGCCGGGTTGGGAGTGAATAGAGGGATGGTGGAAGGGAAGAAAGAGAAAACGAGAGGAAGGGGGTACTCTCATGTGCCCCAGTGACTGTTAGATGCAGAAAAGCAGCTGCTTCAGTTGACTTCCCCTGCCACACACACATACACACACACACACTCCCCCAGGCCAATTAGGGCACCCCGTTATATCGTTAGTCAGTGTTTACCATAAACTCTCTCCTCTCCTCCCCTCTAAACCCCTCTCAAAACCCCACACACTTCACAATAGCTCTCTTCATGGTAGTCCTTAGAAGTTGCAGTCATTACTAGTGATGACAAAAGCACATTTACTATGATTTCATTCCTGCACCAACAAGTGGGCAAATTGTCTAAAACGTGTAGTTTATAATTTTACTGTAAGAAGAAATGAATAAAACCTGATTTGATTCTGCTGTCTAACAGCTGATCTGTAAAGAAATTTTAATCCCATATGCTAAAGTATTGATATGTCTCGACACTAAGGGGAAAAGAAATACAGAAAAATAGACTTGAATCTGTGGGTATAGAATTGCAGCAGAAAATACATTATCAAACACTGACTTAGTTGGACACAGAAGCCAAACTAGTAGGGGGGACATTAATGAATAATGAATGGGACGCACCAAAAAGTGATATATTGGTGTTGTCAGAAGTAATGGGGGGCAGGTCAAAGAAATAAAATGAAAAAAGAAGATAGGTGGAAGGAAGGGGTGTGCGAAAATGAAAGGGTGAGAGAGATAAAGCTCTTTCTCCACAAGCCTGACATTTAAATCAGCCTCTAAAAATACTTAGCAAATGATGTCCCTGCTGGAGAGACACAAAGACACACTTGCGTGGCTGGAGGATCCCAGTGGAACCCCATTCCCTGAGGATCAGAAGTCTGCCCGGGTTTATTAACCCCACTGGCCTCCTTTCACTCTTCAGCTTCCCCCACTGTTGACTCCACGGAAGAAGGAGAGTGAGAGAGGCTAGTGAGGCTAATAGCATGACAGGCTAAAGGCCTGAAGAGCTCTCACACTGAACAGGAAGAGGTGCTTTACTGTGCTCAAACCCAATACACGTGAACAACAGAAGAGTATGTGGATGTGTGTTGTGGGGTGGGTGGTTAGATGAAGTGTAAAAGATGGAGTGATTGACTGAAAATGAGGTTGAGGTGAAAGGCATTTAAACCTTAATTCAACTAAGAATCACTTCTTTGTAACTATTATGTGTATTTTGTTATTCATTGACTACTATTTGATCTATCCATCTTTGGTTCCTCTCCTTTAATTTTCACACCTATTGTGCAATGAGGCCATATCGCACCAATGCAACTAGACTGACTAATAGTTGTAACTACACATTATGAGTTTTGCCAGTATGGATGTGAATACTATTATTGTTCTGGACCATTATCTGAATACCAAGTAGAGAACCTTAAACAGGACAGCCCCTGTACATGGGCCTCCTCCCACAGAAATTGTGCTGTACCTAAACTACACTGCTGTGGCATGAAAGTTGTAGCACACTTTGATTTTCCTTTGTATCTCAGGCCCATAACAGTGTTTATGACGCCTTCTCAGCGCAATTCTCTCCTCACGGTTTATGGCCGGTGGTTGTCCCAAAACTGTATCCATGGAGTCATACCAGTGGAAAGTTTTTTTCTGTCAGGGCATTTTATCTTTCTGCAACCTGTGTGGGTCAGCTGTAAAGGCTGCATTCCACAGGTCAGGAATAGTCACGTGCTTATCGTATTTGCTGATAAAGATATGCATGTAACTGAGGCCTCATTTGACTAGCAAACTAAAATGGGCAGTTCTTCACAGCACTAAAACAACTTAGATACACTAAGTGCTCAAAATGGGAAAGAGAACCTGGACAGTCTGCCTATTATCTCCTGGTATAAAGTTAACAAAGCTAATTTCTAACCCAGACATGTCTGGAGCTGCAGAAATTAGCTTCTTTTTTTTTTTAATCCTTCTATGTAATTCTATACTAATGCAGTGAAGTAATGCTTTAACTTAAGCAGACCCTAACCTTGACCTCAGTAACACCGGGATGCTGAAATACATTAATTCCACATCAGGTTTTCTCATCTATTGTCAGTAACTGAAAATTCTATTCCTCTTTCACTTGGCATAACATCACACCTATTTGTCAGAAGAACACCCTCCTTAACAGACAGCAGATTGTATAGGTATGTATAGGTGGATATTAACAGTAATAATCCTTTGTGTGACAACACACTTCTAATGGGTATCCAAAAAAATTTCTTATAATATCCTACATAATGTAATGACATAATCACCAAAACCCACATTCATATTCGTTTTATGCCTTGCCAGGTCGTAAGTGCAATACCTAAATACAATTTATAATTTACTCTCTGCCAAAACAGAAACAGAGAAAGAGCAGGAAATTAGGAGGAAAGAGAAGAGGAAAGGGAGAGAGAGAGAATTTAAACTAGACAAAGAAAGAAGCAGATGTAAAGGAACTTCCAAAAAAAGGAAGAAGGAAGAAAGGAAAAGAAGAAAGAAAGGTTTAGGTGAGGAAAGCAGCACTGATGGAGTTCTATGCCATTAAACACAGTTCATTATAGCATAGCATGGTACTGTGTGCGAGTCCTCTGTTCTGTGCATTCCTCTGATGTGTGGTAACATCTTCAGCATTCGTCAACATGTTCCACTCTTCTGTTCACATACAGGACAAAACACTCAAGTGTTCTGTGAGACAGACAGATGAAGATGGATGGGCTGCCCTGCAGCTATGGAGTGGCCTATGTGAACAGGGTTCACCCCACAAATAGAGCTGGGCTTCTGAGGAAACAGACCCAGGCTGGACATCCTGTGGTCAGTCTCAACAGCAAAACTTACGTTTCTGAAGAGTTCAGAGGAGGAATGCAGCAAACACAGCAAAAAGTCTCAGCAGACATAACATTTAAAATCACCCGTGTCTGGGCCCCAGGCTGCTAGTAGTAATCAGTAGTACCTTATTGAGATGGTCCACTGCAGATGTTTATTTGGTCATAAAAATACATTTAACTAAATACACTTAATTACATTATTTATCATTCTTATCTAACTCCATTATAATTTGTTCTGGGATGGCTCTGGTGTGTTTTTCCTACCTCATAAACTAAGAACACTTTCTTTCTAGTGTTGGTTCCTTTCAGAGTTTCTTCCTCTTAAGGAGTTGAGTATTGAGTGTAATTCCTCAGTATTTATTCCTTTTTGGGGGGGTGTTTGTTCAAGTCTTGGTTCCTCTCATGGAATTTTTTGTTCCTCAGTGTTTCACCCTCTTGAGGAGTCTTTTCTCTGAGTTTGGATCCTCTCAATGGTTTTGCATTATGGGAGGGAAGTGTAATTTGTTTTATGCAGCTAGTCTAAGGGTGTACTCACACTCGGCATGGTTGCCGTGAACCGGGCCCGAGTGCGATTGTCCCCCCTCCTCACTCCCACTCTGGCCTGCACTCACACATGGGTTTCAGCATTCGTGCCGGAGCACGCTTATGTCATTATGGTGCGAAGGTTTCAGGATAAACAGGAAGAGTGGCGCTCTCGCTGAACGCAATGGAGTCAAAACCAGGCTACAGATCGATAACTTGTAGTACTTAACAACAATAAAAACGTGTATATGTGAATGTAGCAGGTGTACATTTGAACGTTATGCTATCTGCAGTTTCTGTACAATAAAAATATGCTTCTAAAACTAACATATTTGAATATTTGACACACACCAAAAAAATTAATCTGAATATCACCTCTGAACTGACATCCTAGTTGACAGGCCTATCAACTCTAATCTATCACCTTTCTATTAGACATTTTTCTATCCATTGCTTCACAGATTTCTGTTTGAGTGGTATACAATGTCTGTACCATGTGACAACAGGCTTTATTTGAATATCCAAATCAATAACAAGTAAATGAATACCGAGTATCTGCATGATGTTATGATCATAAATATCCAGAGCGAGAAAAGCTTGTTAATCATTTAAAAATCTGTAGATCATCTATAAAGACTTATCCAAACACAGTGGTATGTGTTTTCCTACAGTAAAGCAACAAGTGGGCACTGGCTATTTGAGCACCAAAGCCAAAACAGTACCTGTGCCTGGCTCTTTGTAGGTTTGTTATACTAGAAGACTCAAACACACTCTTACATTCAACTTCATTTCCCTCAGCAATCCACCCACAGCTGTTCCGCTTGATGTCAATGTGAGTGGAGGACAGAGACAGTACCTGAGGAACACGTTTTATTTTTAGCCTCTTGTTAAACCAGCGTCTAAACGTTAGCAGGCGCTTATACGCCGCTATATAAGCATAATATAAAGAGCTCTGGCCACCCACATATGGTCAGCCCAGATCCTGCACATTCAGCAGAAACGGGGGGTCTTTGGTAATCTGGTGGTGGAGAGGGTGCGTCATATGATTTTACTGGCACAGGTTCCACAATGACCATCTTTCCTGAATAACATCCTCTCAGAGGTCACCTGCATCTATAGCACAACCAAGGGGGAAGTGGCAGAGAGAAAGGAAGAGAGGGAGAGAGTGGAAAAGTGTGTGTGTGTGTGTGTGCGTGAGAGAGAGAGAGAGAGAAATGTAGAATTCATTGTTTACTTCATTAAGTTCATTACAGGTACTTTTCCATGGGAATATCTACAGAGTGTGTGTGTGTGTGTGTGTGTGTGTGTGTGTGTGTGTGTGTGTGTGTGTCTTTGTACATATGTGTCTTAACTTTGTATGAAAACTAGAGAAAACGAAATCAGAACCAGCAAAATATTCCTGGCTGGTTTTAAAGAAAGCCACTCTTTTCAAATTGAAAGAACCAAATGATTTATTTTTGGTTACTGAGCTTAAGATTAAGGTTAAGCTTATGTTTAGGTTATATTAATAAATATGTAAATACAAATGAGACATATTATTGTAACATCTAGACATCTGTTCCACTCAAACAGAGAGGAACAATGCATCACCTTATAGTCACGCTCTTAGATTCTCTATCACTTTCTGCTGACGTTCTCTCTGGCCAGAAGTGGCCTCCTGGATAAAGTTTTAACTTTGCCCTGTTTTTTTTATCATCATCAATAACTATTAATTCAACAAGAACAGGATTACACAAGATCCAACTGTAACACAGAAAAACTAAGAGACAGCTGATTACTGTATTTGAAGGAGCTGTGTGATGTGGCACAGCAAAGTGATCATATTGCCCCTTGATTCACAGTCTGCCTGAATGTGTGACGTGTAATTCAACCTACAAACACTATCCTATAGAGCTTGAGATGAAAGAACATCTAGCCAGTAAGAGAAGAAATGTGTTTCGAAGTTGAAATCATCTTACTCTGTATTATGACGAGTTGGGTAAAAGTTACTTTCAATGGACATAACAAGAAATTCCCTTTCTTGGGGAATTTCTTAAAAAAAAAAAAAAAATTAAAAGGCATAATTTGTGCTGAAATAATGTGCACATTGTAAGCAAGCAAGCAAATTTAGTCCATCACTTTATTCAGTAGTCTAAGCTATGTGAACACTAAATCCGTAACATTTAAAAGGGGAAAGAGGAAATGGAAAAGACACTGACAGACAGAGAGAAAAGGGAGTGGGAGGATGGGGGGATGAAGAGGAACAATAAAAGCTTCTGAGTGACAGATGTGCTGGAAAATCCATGTTTATATTTACTACGCAGTGGCACTGTTGAGGGGTAAAGCAGCTAAGTGCGGAAACACAGACACTATGGCCTTTAAGCTCCTGCAAGAAGAGCCTGTTTCACCTGCTGTGGTGCATCACACACACACACACACACACACACACACACACACACACACACACACACACACACACACACACACACACAC
>JBBPDC010044423.1:0-11663 GCA_037974485.1 Hemigrammopetersius urotaenia
TACATTCATTCCACACAGACTGATATATTTCAAGTGTTTATTTCTTTTAATGTTGATGATTATAACTGACAACTAACCCCAATTCAGTATCTCAGAAAATTAGAATATTACTTAAGACCAAAACAAAGAAAGGATTTGTAGAAATCTTGGCCGACTGAAAAGTATGAACATGAAAAGTATGAGCATGTACAGCACTCAAAACATTTTGAAGATATTCTAATTATATGACCAGCACCTGTATATATAAGAGGAAGAGGAAATAACTTTATTGTATCATTCTTGTATCATTAACAGGTTCATATATATTTATACCAATAAGTCATTGGTATAACATTAAAAGCATCTATCTGATATCATGCAGGTCCCCTGGTTACCCACATGATATAAAAGAAAGCGTGTATCATCAGACCTTCTTCCACTGCTCCATGAACCAGTTCTGGTACTCCTGTGCCTAATGTAGGCACTTTCAGCAGTGATTGAGAGTCAGCATGGGCACTCTGACCGGTCCGTGGCTGACCAGCCCCATACACAGCAGCCTGTGATGCACTGTGTGGTTGGACACGTTTCTATTATAACCACCATTAACTTTTTCAGATATTTGTGCTACAGTAACTCTTCTGTGGGATCAGAACAAACAGACTCGTCTTCACTCCCGGCTCACATCAGCAAGCCTTGGGCATCCACGACTTTGTCATTTGTTCACATATTATCTTTCATTGCACCACCTTTTTAAGATTGACATTCAAATGACTGGTACTGGTTTGACTCCTGCTGTTTTGGCCAAAAAGAAACTTGTACTAACATGCAGCAATGGAGCCATCCCAGAGTGTAACATCTCCTCATGCCTCCTCATGCACAGCCATTTCTTTTATTCTTAGTCCCAGCACAGTTCTCACTCACATCGAAGCTTTACGCTGTCACATTGCTGACTTGAGGTTCTGCTGATAATGAAACAGCTTCTGAAACTTCTAAAATTCAGAGAGGTAAGATCAAACACTTTTAAACAAAGAATACGTGCATTACATTGCTATTATGAGCACTGAGTTTTTGTCGTTTCACACCCTGCCTATGTCCCATATGGTTTTAAAGCGGAACCCTGCTGGCACTAGAGGGCCTCTTTAAGAAGTCACTGTTATGTAAGAGCAAAAACATCCGCAGGACAGGACAGCAGCTTTCACACACATTGAGAATGTGCGAGGAGCCCTGCGGTGTTGTTACAAAAGGACTGAAAATGGATTCTATCCAGCACTGCAAGAAATATCCTGGTGTGTGTGAATGTAAGCATCACAAATGTAGGAAATATGTATTTAATTTTTCAGGTAATTTTTTTAAAGGAATAAAGCTTCAAAGAAGTAAAATTCTAACTGTAATGAAGGTAACATTGAATCGAAACTGACCTTTTATACCTGTTAGTTCCCGGTCATGTGCAATCTATAATTTCACAACTTTCGAAACTTGCTTCAGGTCCTCAAAACCGATCTTCAGAAGGGGCTTCAGGGCCCTCATCAGTCTGGGTTTCAAGGCTACACACTCTATTGCAAGTGCTCTACTTCTTGTCTCTGAAGAACTTCATGCAGCTAGATCAGTCAATCTGTCTTCTGCTCTGATTCTTCGTGACCTTTCTGCAGCCTTCAGTACAATTAATCATCAGATCCCCCTGGCTACTCTCTCTAAGCTTGGGATCTCAAGCACAGCCTGTCAATGGTTTGCATTCTACCTTGACAAATGGAGATACCAGGTAGCATGGCAGGGCACCCAGTCTGCCCTGCAAAGATTGTCCACTGGTGTTCCACAGGGCTTCTCTTGTCTTTATATACTGGTTCTCTTGGGAATGTAATAGTCTCACATGGTTTTTCCTCCCATTTTTATGCAGATGACACTCTCTCTTTCCCTTTCAGTGATGATCAGGTGTCGACTCGCATCTCAGACTGCTTGGCTAACATCTCCTCTTGGATGGCGGCCCACCACCTCAAGCTGAATCCAAAGAAGACTGAGCTTCTCTACATCACAAGGAGTCCATCACCAAGCCATGGCCTGACCATTTCTTTTGGGAACTTCACCCATTCAAAAACGTAAGAAATCTTGATGTCATGCTAGATGAAGATCTGTCATTTACAACGTCAGAAGAATCTGACCCTTTCTCTCCACAGAAGCTACGCAGTTACTCATCCAGTCACTTGTCATCTTTAAACTGGACTACTGTAACCCTCTACTGGCTGGAGTGCCATTAAAGGTGATGAGACCACTTCAGCTGATTTAGAATGCAGCTTCAGGGTTAGTCTTCAATGTTTCGAAATTCTCACACACTACGCCTCTACTACAGAACCTTCACTGGATCCCTGTGGCCACTCGCATTAAGTTCAAGACCTTAATACTTGCCTTCAAGGCCAAGAAAGGACTAGCACCACTTACTTATCACCACTGATTAAGAAGCGTATCTCTTCTCGTCCTCTCAGAGCTTCAAGCACTGCTCGTCTTGAACCTGCGTTGCTCAAAAGAAGAGGAAGACATGCGTGAAGACTCTTCTCAGTCTTGGACCCCCAGTGGTGGAACAAACTCTCTCTCCTGATCAGGTCTGCAGAGCACCTTGGTGACTAACTAGGCCTCTTGTTATTGCTCACTATTTTATTTTCCCCTATATTTAATTAAAAAAAAACATTGGTCCCTTATTTCCTAACTTATGCTTTAACCTCTGACTTTTCTTTGACAGGCTAAATGCTATAAAGGTAAATGTAAAAGACAAAATTGTGCCCTGTAGCTCTGCAGTTTCACAGATCTGATGGGTTGACATGTGGCACTTCAGTGTGTCCAGTGTGTGACACCGGAAAATATGGAGCCAGAGTGATTTGACTGGGAGATCACCTTCGTTCCAGGCTGCTCACTTATCTTCTATGCCAGTTGACAGGTCTGTCATTTCCCTTTCCTTCTACTCACATTTAGTTTAAAATTTTAAAGCAATTCTAAAATAAGTTTCAGCTTTTTTTGGCAATCATGGGTGCCTGAACCATTAAAAATAATTTGTGTCGTCCCACCAATTATCCATCCAGCGATTTGTGTGAGAGAAGACTGCAAAACATCGAGTAAAGTGTGTGTACCCCCCCACAAACCCCCCCAGGAAAAAATGTAGCTCCAGCTATTACACCCCCCATCACAGTCTTGGATCCTCCTTAGGTTTCTTCCTCCAGCTTTAGGCAGTTGTTCCCTCACCTCTGTTAGGTTAAAAAACACTAGAAATTATAATGCAATTTTCTCCCTTAATGTGATGGATTTTCATGTGAGGTGGGACATGCTGGTAGGAAATGACTGTAGAGCATAATTTCATTTGTAATATCCGTGACATTCATATGGGGCTGTTCGGCAAAGAGAGGTCAATGACGGCCGGCTGGGTTCTGTAAACCTCGATAATTGTGGAACGGTACCTTTACAATCCAGTGATGAATAAAATAATGTCCCCGCAAACAATTATTTTCTATTTTCCTTATTTCCCGAATATCCCATCTCTCTCACAAAGACTTCAGATTAAGGAAGAAAAGGGCAATCTTATTTCAAGCTGACTAAAATGTTTTTCACCCTAATTTCTGTCTGCTGCATCTGTAACGTACACTCAGTTACCACAGGCAATAAATTCCCTATTGACTCACATCACACTCATAATATATAATAATCTCATAATAATATCATAATAATTCAATGGGCAGGTGTATTAGCTGATTCAGAGAAATTTTCTGTTCATTTACTTAGTAAAGGAAAGCTTGTTGAAATGATTGTTCGTAGTAATCACACATATGCAACCGATGCTCACTATAGGTCAATTAAATAAAACATCCTTATAATGAGAAATATTACTTACATTTAAGATGCTTTCATTTGCAGTTTTGCGGTGTGAGGCCATACCATACCTACCCAATTTACATTACATTTATTTGGCAGATGCTATTATCCAAGTGACTTACAATAAGAGGAAACAGAACAGTTTCAGGACAGTGCGAGGTGCTACAATCTTTGTGTAAGAGTAGGGCAAGAAGATACATTAAGAGAGATCTAGGTATTAGAACAAGGAAAATGCCTAAATACAGACACCATTGCTCTCAAAGACTCTTAGATGCAGGGACAGCATTACCTTGATGTAAGATTCTAGAAAGACAGAGTCAATAGACTTTTCATTTAGCCTTACTCATGGACAGGGAGGTACATTAAGCATTTTAAAGGGAGGGCTGGAGAGGCTGCCAAGGAACCTCTCCTAGTACTGACTTCTTTCGAAAGCAGGAGAAAAGAAAATATGTTAAAAGCTTTTCAATTAAACATGCACTTCGTCAGCAGCAGTTCTAATTATGTTATCGCACCACAAGGGTCTGCTGTGACTGGCTTCCCACTTTAACACTTTTCTCTGTAATAAACAAAGCAGTTAAAGATGAGGAGGGGTGTATGAAGTGTCAGTATTTTTTTTTTCATCGAATGCATTAGTGACCTGAGCTTGTACCAACTGGCAGTTCACACATTCACACTTGCCCTGTGTAGGTCTCAGACTCATTTTCATTTCACTTTTTGGTACATTTTGGACAGATATTCTATTTTACATTAAGTTTTATGACCGAACACATCCTTTAAACGCTTATAGAGGACATTTGCACCATTTATATGAGCCTTTAAATGGGAAAAAAGTAATTTGTCAGGAGAAGGAAAAACACTCAACTTTCGATGCAAGTTTATGTAACAAGGCTTATGTAACAAGGCTTAGTTTTAAGAGACATTTTGACACAGAGTAAACATCAGCTTGCCATTAAAACATTTGTGAATATATAGACCGATCAATCATAACATTTAAACAGGAGAAATGAATAAAATTCTCCTTACAGTGGCACATATCAAGGGGTGATAGATTTAAGGTTGTAAGTGAACAGTTAGTTCTTAAAGTTGGTGTGCAGTAAGCAGGAAAAATGGGCGAGTGTAAGGATCTGAGTGACTTAGATTGTGATGATAGATGAGATGCAGTGGTTAGTGCCTATCAAAAGTGATTCAAGGAAGCACAACCGGTGAACCAGTGAGAGGATCATGAGTACCCAAAGCTCACTGATGTCTGTGGGGAGTGAGGACTAGAACATCTGATCCAATCCCACAGAAGAACTACTGTAATACAAATGTAAAGAGATTGAATCAAGCCTCACTATGGGAAGAAGGCAAGCAAATGTTCTTCGGAGAAACCCTGCATTCTACATTTGGATGTTGTAAATAAGACCTACACAAAGATTGTTGAAGAACAAGTCCAAGCTTTCACAGCAATGGTGTTCCCTAATGGCTCCCTCTTTCAGCAGGACAATGCATCCCGACACACTGCAAAAACTGGTCTTAGGAAAATGTCAAAGAGTTCAAGGTGCTGATTTGGTCTCGTAATTCCCCAGATCTCAATCCAATCAAATATATGTGAGATACGCTGGACAAACTAGTCCAGGGAGGAAGTATCTCAACAGTGCCTAACTTATTGCAGGTGTGTTCAAATTGCAGTCCTGGAGGGCCGTGGTCCAGCACGTTTTGGTGATTTCCCTGCTCAGAAACACCTGGTTCACCTCATCAGTTAATTGTCAGGTTTAGTGAATATGTTTGAGGAGGAGAACCATCAAACCGTGCTGGACACCAGCCCTCCAGGACTAGAGTTTGACACCCCTGACTTATTGAATTTAAAGAATCTGTTGCTGACTGGTGCCAAATACCACAGCACACCTTTAGAGGTCCTGTGGAGTCCATCAGAGCTGTTTTGGGGGGGACCTTGTTGGGGAAGTATTGCAAGGGTGACTAATACAATATTGGGCAAGCGGTTTTAAAGCTATGACTAATCAGAGAATATATCCACTTCAGGGGAGACGAGTCATCTGTGGTCCTCTGGTGAATAGACAGCTGAGAAGGAGAAATATGCTTGGACAGGGGGAATGGCCACAGTGGAGTCACTTGCACCTGCCTCATACACACATACACACAAATACACATGCCAGCTCCCAAGGCTCCAGAGCTCCAGCTGAGGCAAATCTGAGGAGGCCCCCATTCTGCAGACTCCCACTCAGTGTAATATGAATGGAGTGTGAGCCTCAGTACATGCTCATATAAGTGCATGGTCTTGTTGAGATGAAAGAGATCCATGTAAATGCTTTTGTTTATGGTGTCTGCAATAAGTGTGTAGCAAAGACCACATTAATGCAACAGTTTGGTGAAAAATGTTATTTACATGACGTGCCATGTTCCCAGATCTAGACATACTGGGAGTCTAAATCCTTCCTAGAACTGGAGGCACAAGGCTACATTTACGTTTACGGAATTTAGCAGATGCTCTTATCCAGAGCAACGTACATCAGTGGCTAATGTTGCTAACATACCCAAATTCCTTCCATTCTTTCCATAAATTCAAAAAACGTCTCTGAAGTGGTGGTGGGGTAACAATTCACTGAGATGGTGCAAATTTGTGGATGTGGATTAAGGTACAGTATGACTTACTGTAAGTTATAAATGATTTATATTTTAGATCCAGCACTAGATCCGCTTGTAAAAATCAGACCCTGTGGTCCCAAGCAGCTCCCAATGTTTACTATTATTATAATTGTTGTTTTTATTATTATTATTTTGGCTCACAGCAAGTGAAATTGTGTTCTAAATCAGTCTGTGCCACTTTAATGAAGATCTACACGCAGTTTAAATGGATTAAGAGGGGTTTTGGGGCTGTGTTTATGGAAATAATTTTAGTGACTATTAACAGAACTAAACATAACTTCACTGATGGACTACATACGGGGTAAGATATGGTTAAAGTTATGGTTTTGATTCCTTACCAAAAGGAATCCCTGTAATTAATACTATTTTTTATTGTTGTTATTGTTGTTTTTGCTGTTGTTATTAACAATGATAATTATAATAATAATTAATAATAATGATAATGATAATAATAATAAGAATATGCTTTAGATGTTGCAGAGTGTCACGAGGCTGGCCGCGTAGCCAGCACTCGGAGCTACCTCTTGGGAAGCAGGGACAGTCAGACAAACAGGGATCCATGCAGGGGGTTTTATTGAACAGAAAAATGAAAGCAAATAGGCACGATGGCCTCCTAAAACGTTAAATGGGGGAACAGGCAGGACACAGGCAGCGAAAATGAGGCGATGGACACATGAGGAATGGAATACATAGACAGGCTTATAAAGACACATAATCACAGGACAACACAGGCAGGTGAACACAAAGGAGACACGTGACGCAAGACCAGGATATAAAAATAAAAGCAGAAATAACCAGAACAGAAATAAACAGAACAGGGCATCAAAAAACAGAAAAAACAGTGGCCTCTAGCGGCCACCAACCGTAACATAGAGCTACTTTTGTAATATGTAATATAATCTAAACTTACCTCTGAAGCCCACAAAGCAATTGTATTAATTTAGTACTGACACCAGCCTTTTGTGCAGGTCCCAAATTAGTTTGAATCCAGTGTTACAAAGAAATTGACACAAGTGGACATTAAAACAGCTAATTAACTAACCAGTGTTAACGAACATGGAAAGAAGTGGAGCCAGTCTGGGGCAGCTCACAGACATACTTCTCTGAGCGTTTTTATCTCATCTATTAGCAATCAAAACAGGACCAAACAGTGAAGAACTCAGTTCTAGGTTCTGTACATGTATTCAGTGTCAATGTTAAACACAGCGATAGAGATGTGCTAGGGGCCCCAAAATAGAGCAAACCAGTTAGCCCCAGAGTGTCTAAATATGGCCTTGATTATGTCATCGAGTCTAGCCAAACCAGGCCAGCGCACATTTCACCCATGACGGAGCAGGTCTGTGTGGAGCCTCAGGCCAGGCGCAGGAGCCAATGAATAATGGCGCTACCTGTCTTTAGCGTGCTCCTCCACAGCGCATTCCTGAGACACAGCAGCACTAATGAACACGAAAACCTCAGAGGGAGGCTGAGGTGCCACTTACTTTATCATGCTGTCAGTAAAGACTGAACACAGTCCATACAAAATCCCAAACAGGAATTGAAAACTGAATAGCTCCTTTACTGTTCTTTATGAGGGGTGTAAATACATGGGGTACTATTCTGCTGAAATATGCACCAATGCACCAAGATTTTCCTTCAGGCAGGTTTTTGGAATTAGTTTTGTAATCTAAACATTTCAACAAAATTATATAACATGTAAAATTATATAAAATGCAAACCCACCCCATCCCCTTTAAATTCTGTGTTAGTTACTTTTAAAGAAGGATTATATCATTTGTAACAAATGACCCTTTTTGGATGCTAGATAAAACAATTTTTTTAAAAGAATACTTTTCTACCAAGAAGAACCAAGAAGGACCATTTATCCAGGCAAGGAACCCTTTCTGCATTCAAATTGTCTTTACTAGGGGACCCTACAGAAGCCAGTTACCTTTGCATCCAGTCAAATGATGTTTTGTTGCTTGAAAATCCTCCATAGAGTACACATTTTAACATGGCTTTTTCTGTTTTCATAACATAAAACTACATTTTGCCAATATGTGAAATTCAGCAAAAAAAAACAAAAAACAACAAGTGTGCATTAAAACATGCAGACTTGCTTTTTTATTCAGGACTTTTGTGTTCAGAACTAGAATGAAGGTTCTGTATCAAGTTGTTCCCTTAAGAATTCCACAGTCAATATCTTTACAGCATTGGGGGCTATATTGACTCTTTGTTCCCCCAGCAGAGACTTGACCATGACCCCCAGAGCGCACATAATGTTTTTACAAAGCACATAAACAAAGGACCATCTCAGAGCTTACTGAATAGCTTTAGATTGACCTGATCTGTGCGTGCGCATCAACTCTGCAGAACTGACTGGATAAATGTCAAGCAGGAGAGATAAGATGAGATGTTGGTTTCCTGCTGGGTCCAGATCAAAGAAAATCCTAAATGCCAGCTTCAGCACGACCCTGCTCAATAGACTGAAGCACGTCAGGGCATGGGGGGTACAGAGGGTTGCAATCTGCTCTCACCACTGCTGGCCAAAGGTTTAAAAACAAAAACACAAATATTGTATTAGTTCTGCTTGGTTTGTCTGGAAGCGAGCAGCTGCTGGGTTTGAGGGAGATATTCTGTTTACAAGCTTAAGCTAGTATGTGTGTGTGCGCATGTTTCTTCCGTTTCAGCTGGGTATAGAGGAGCAGGAGTAGATGGAGGAAGAGCGGAAGTACCAAGCACATTTCTGATACACTGCAAACATATAGGACTGTCACAGTTACTCGATTAAACACAAAACAAGGATTAAAACTCAACTCTGTAATGATTCTTCACATATTGACAATGCACTGTCAATGTACTGTATTCACTATATGGACAAAAACCACTCGTTTTTTAGGGTTTGGGCTGGATCCCTTACCGCAGTTTGGGACTGTGTCTCAGTGCACAAAGCAAGCTCCATAAAGACATGGCTGGATGAATTTGGAGTGGAAGAACTTGACTTTCCCAGACAGAGCCCGGACCTCAACCCCATCAAATACCTTTGAGATGAACAGGAACAGAGATTGCAAGCCAGGCCTTCTCGTCCAACATCAGTGCCTGAGGGGTACCAACTCCATATTAAAGTCTATGTACATACACATCATCTGTGTACATACACATGTTATAATGTGCATACATATTTACATATATTCACACATAGTTATTCATTTAAATTGTTGACTTTTCTCATTCAAAAACTAACCAATTGTTAAGCACAACATCGGTAAATTACTGAATTAACATAATCAGCAATGACAGCATGACAAAAAAAAACAACAGGGTTGTCCTCAGTCTAATATAAAAGATGGAGGGACAGGGTTGTGGCCATTTGGGCTGCTTTTCAGCGTTTGTTTAGCTGATGGCCGCCTCTGTTGACAACGGCTCTATCTGAGAGTCCTGCTGGGGTACAAAGTGTCCAAGCCTGAGGCTCAGAGCTTGAGCTCGACAGCTGATGCACGCCGGGGTCTATTTGGAGAGCGTCTGCGGCTGCCCGCCGGTCACAGGCAGCCGGAGCTGGAGCCCCTTCAGGAAACGTGTCAGTATGTAAGCACACCAAAGATCATGTCCAATTACCCGCAATGACATGGGGGCGCAGCTTTCACGCAGCTGATCGCCAGTCCTGTGGCGCCTCCCCTCCCTGCCAGGCATGTTCAGCAGCCAGCGGTCTACGTGAGGGAGGGAAGAGAAGGCTTGAGAGCTTTTGGAGAAGCGAGAGGTCAGCTGAGAACAGGACAGGCCTAAGGAATGCTCCGACGCCCAAAAGATCTCCAAGGTGGCTTTCACAACTCCTAGGAAGGGCTATTTTAATTCTCCACAGAGGGCAAAGGCATCATCATAATGCATAATCAAAGTTCATTTAAGCTCAGCAAAGGCTGTAGGTGATCTGCTTTAACAGTGCCTTTGATAAATGAATACTGTTCAGAAAAAAAATTACATGGAAATTACAGTTTTTCCCATAACATGTGGACAGTCTGTCCAGGCATGCCTGGTCTGCATGCCTGTGTGACACCTTCAACCTTGTGGGAGTGTTGAGCAAACTCAAAACACATCACATCTAAGAAAAGGGAGAAAAGTAGTAGCAGCGGTTATCCTAAAGCCTGGAATTCATCTGTACTTTTTTAAAAATCGATTCCAGCACTGCTAATTAGCAGCATTTGCCTTAGGGACTTCCATTCCCTAACCACAGGAGACAATCCCCCTGGAGCAAGTTCTTGCTCAGAAACCCAGTGGTGGTGCTGAATGTAGGACTCGAACCCATGACCTCTTGGTCCAGAGGTAAGTATCCCACCCACCATCCACTCGTAACTGCAGAGCTTATGACTCATCGACAAGCTCTGGATCAGAAAAGATCAGCCGAATGCTTTGTGTCAGATTCTTGGAAATTCGTGTGGAAATTCAATGCCAGCTGACTTGACATGATAACTGTAATCACAGCATCCTCAGTTATGACTGGGAAGACAGGAATATTACAAATGCTGCTAATTTTTAGCATGCCATTTACAACTGTATGTAGAGTTGGCAATGTTTGTTTTACTGGATATCAGTCCACTAGTCTACTCCAGCTTTTTAAATATGAACATGATTGGCCATTCATGTGATTTAATACTAATTTAAAGCAGATGCAAGGACTTGTGTCCTCTGCAGACAGAGTGTCCTCCGAGTTAATCATATGAACACACGTTTTTCGGAAGGCTGAAATTTCAAAGCTGAATTTTCCATATTTACAATTGACTTGAATGCTGCATTAAGAAGGAAACTCCAAACATGTCTTGCCTAACTGACTAGGTATAGAAAGAAGGAAAAAGCTGAATTAAAATGTAATCACTGAACCAAACAAAGTCCTGTAGCACCTTAGTGAACTGCTGGAGTTGGTTTGATAGATGTTTTGGTGATGTATTTTTAAGTGTCAGCAATGTTGGCCCTGTTGGTCTTGTACTAAAGTAAAGAGGAACATTTTGGACCCCAAAGCTGTTCAGCTACACTTGGGATGAATGTCAAAAAGTTTATTCCTGGATTACATTCTCCACATAAAAGGCTGTGTAGTCCCAGATCACTTGGAATCTGTGGGAAAGTAAAGGTAAGGTTCCGTATCAGAATCAGAATCAGAATCAGAATCGCGTTTATTGGCCAAGTATGTGAGCGAACACATACAAGGAATTTGATTC
>JBBPDC010044453.1:0-11662 GCA_037974485.1 Hemigrammopetersius urotaenia
CTGGACGATGCCTGGGTGTGTGCAGTTATGAGGCTTGTCAATCAACTATGTAATGTGAACTTTGCATGTGACCTCCCTCATCCAGAGCCACCCGTCCATCGTTTCATCGCTTCATCAGCTTCATCAGCTTCATCTCTTTCTTAGAGCTGTGAGAATGGGCTCTTCAAAGCTTTCAGACAGGATCTGTGTTCTCAGACGCCGTTGTAAGCCAGGCCTTTGAGGTTCGCCGCGCTCTTCCACCGGGGACGCATTCACATCGCGCGATAAAATCCGAACTGGATGTTACAGCGGCCGCGGTTTCCCTGATGGCTGCTTAAACCAGCAGAGAGGGAGGGAGCAGTTCAGGCCAGAAGAAACCCAACAGAGAGAGGCTTTGCCAGACCACCCACCAACACACACACACACAGGACTAAGAGCTTACACAGATTCATCAGTTTATATGGTTGAGGGCCTGGTCATGGAGGAATTTTCTTGCTCTAGATGATGTCTTCTGTTCATTTAGGTGGGAATTTAAAAAGGAGTCCTTTGAACAGGCATTTAAAAGACTACAGATGATGTAAACAAGTATCAGCAACAGGGTCTTGTGGTCTTTTACAGCCACGATTCTCATTAAGAATTACTGTCAGGCGACCATTGCTGCTTTGGTTAAATTTACTGTCTGGGTATTTATACCTTTAGCACCAGAAAACACCTCAGATCCTGGACATTTGTGGTAATGATGGACTCAAACCTAAAGACTGAATTATGGATGAGAAGGTGTTCCTCACACAAGCACTTCTAATCCCTGGTGGTGCTGGAGGAATGCTATTTGTGTGCAGGTTTGTTCAGGTTCAGGTCATTTTGCTTGCTGAGGTCTGGTTAAAGTTCATGTCTAGTCATTCATCTATTAATTTCCAGGGTGACTTTTTTATTGCCCTGATGATGACGATAAGAAGGCCAAGCGTAAAGGAAAACCTCATGAAAGACGTTCTTCACAGTAGAAAACGGTGCCTCTTCTGAGCTTGAATATTAATTTTCATGAAAGAATAACTGTCTGGCCGAGGTTCCGCCTGCGAGAGAGACATTCAGCAAGAATGTCATCAAGAGAAACAGCATTTACTTAGAAAGATGCACCAGAACATACCAGAAATGTTGCTATGCTGTGGGGTAGGTTTGACTTTACAGACCTCACTGCAAAAAAAATAAAAAAAGAATGGATCTCCTTATTATTAAAAGAGGAATTAAAACAATTGTTCAGAATTTCTTCGTAAACGGTGGACAAAGTGGCTTGATGTCAAATCTAGAAAAGAGCACAGAGGATTCGGTGGTGGTTTTCGATGGTGGGGTAGAGGTAGCTCAGTGGGTAGGATACTTGCCTCTGGACCAAGAGGTCATGGGGTCCCTGAGCAAGACCCTTAACCCTGAGTTGCTCCAGGGAGACTGCCCCCTTTAGGCAGAGAATGAAAGTTGCTTTGGATAGAAGCGTGTCAAATGGTGGTCAGTAACGAAGTAGATTTATTTGAGTACTGTTCTAAAGCAGAGTTTTTGAATATCTGTACTTCACCTGAGTAGTATTTTTTTTGGAAAATTATGACTTTCACTTCACTACATTTGAAAGACAAATATCGTACTTTTCACTTCACTACATTTATATTGAGAGTTACTTGTTGCTTTTAATTCTAAAAGTTGACTTTTTCCCATTTTCTGAAACGGGATCGTTTTTTTTTTGTTTTTTTTTTTTGCTTGCTAACACACACACAGGCTATACCTGGTAGATGGTGCTATACTCTCTCACGCACACTCTCTCTTTTTCACACTCTCAGTCGTATACTCTCCTCTAGACCAAAAAACAGCCTCCATAACTCACAACACGCACACTGGTGTAGAACACCGACAGGACATGCAATGCATCTTTAGTCTGTGTGTGTGGGTGTACGTGTATATGTCCTCATGCTAGGCTAACCTTTGCGCCCTTCTTCGTTCATGTTCTTTTTTGTCATGCTAATTTGCATTTACAGCAGTTTCTCTCTCAACTCCTGTCAGAACTCCTACCACCCTGTGTGTACATGTGTGAACATTTTACTAATTCCTAACTCTAGAGGTTCTACAGGCGAGTCAGAGGCGTTAGCTATTGTAAGTGTTGTGCCAATAATGCAACAATGCGGTGAAAGAAAATGTACTTTTAATACTTAAGTATTTTTAAAAGCAAGTCCTTCAGTACTTTAACTTAAGTACAAATTTTGACGGTACAACTTTCACTTGTGTAACATTTGACCAGTGGTGTCCGTACTCTCACTTAAGTAATGAATGTGAGTTCTTTGTGAGTTCTTTGGTGGTGAATC
The DNA here is from genome assembly GCA_037974485.1 of Hemigrammopetersius urotaenia. NCBI lineage: Eukaryota > Metazoa > Chordata > Actinopteri > Characiformes > Alestidae > Hemigrammopetersius > Hemigrammopetersius urotaenia. Next base: position 2,322 of record JBBPDC010044453.1, read on the forward strand.
AGATGTTAAGAGGTTAATGTGATTGTGATTGCAAGATATGTTTGAGTGCACTGCGTCGTGCACTGCGTCATGCATGAGATTGTTTTAAAGCAATTTTGAAAAGATTTTGACCAAAAACAGTTCAATCTCCATTCATGTGGGTCAAAATAGTCACCAAAGAAAAACCTTTTTTTACACAACTGAACCATCATTCATAAAGTATGAATTGTGCACGAGAAGGTGTTCCTCACACAAGCACTTCTAGGTTTGGTCAGGTTCAGGTCAGGTTTGGTCAGGTTCAGGTCATTTTGCTTGAATACTTGCTAAGGTCTGGTTGAAGTTCATGTCTAGGCTATTCTATCACTGATCTATTCATTTTCAGTGCGACTTTATCGATGCCCTGATGCTGATCATCATCGCCGCTGCAAGGTACCTTGACACATGCCACTAGAAGGAATGTGAACTTTTACTTGGTCTTGGTTGGTGGGGGTTGGGTTTGGGTCGGGATCAGGCCAATTCAGATGCAAATCAGTTGAGCTGGGACAGAACGTTGTCTGGCTGTGGTCAGGTTGGAATATTGCGAAAATTTTTAATAGTAAGTGCCACTTACTATTCAGATATGAAATTGCCAGAAAACCAAAAGTGTTGGCGACACAAAACATTAGACTATATCTGGTCCAATTAGTAATTATGGCTATGACTTGACAACTGGTCAAACTAAGGCTAAGACTGAGGCTCAGACGCTAATGAGTGCGATCAGTAATGAATCGCAGAGTGAAGGGAAGGGTTAGGATGGGTGGGTAACGTGTACGAAAGATGTTCACTTTCGTACACATTTGATGTGATCAAATACCTGCTACATTCAAACCTCATCAGACAACATTTTGTCTGGTTATAGTTGGTTTTAAAGAGAATTTTGTTGGACTACAAGGTGGTTCGGAGATATTTTTGTTGGGTTGCTGTCAGGTTTGAGGCAGAGTTTTGATGGATTACAGCTAAATTGGGAAGAAATTTTGTCAGGTTACAGTCAAACACTCCCAGAACACTTTCATTTCATTTTTAACTGTATTGCTTAAAAAAACATTAGCATTAGCGGTTAGCATCAACAGCGTGCAAAGACTCGTACACAAAAGAAAGGTTGAGATAACTCTCTCTACCCACATGTTTAGACAGAGCACAGCTTACTAATACTAAATGAACTGAGATAACTGTTGAAAATGGGGGGGTTAAAATACGAGGACAAGGCACGGAGCAGTCATGCTACATGCTGCAGCAGCTTCTTCTTCTTCTTCTTTTTATGGCGGTTGGCAAATCTTCACTGCCACTGCTGGGCTGGGGGGCGGTAATACAGCTGGGTTGGATTCTCTGCATTAGACTGAAATGAACGGTTACTGTATTTAACAGTTCAACCAATAATTTGATGTTATGCTCATGGAATAATTTAAAAGAAAGAACATTTGTGAGGCAACTTTGATGAAAAAGGAGAGATGAAGGACAGAGGGAGGAAGAATAGAGGAGATGCTGACGGGACATTTTTCGCTTGCAGGCACACATCTGGTCAGAGATTAGATGCGAGGTTGCGCTGAGATGTGCTCTACTGCTTTACTGTTCGCTTCCCCCTCTAAAGTCCAGTGGACACTCAGGCCTCATCTGCTGTCCAGCCTTATGGAACCCACCCACCTCTAAACACAACTTTACCTTTACCTCGGCCTGGTGTGCCGATTCCCCCTTCGTCTATCATTTACTACACCTGTCCTCCGTCCCATCCAAGAGTAGCTCTACCCCAACAATACATAATCAGGGTCTCTACGCTCATTCCACCCATCTACCCTGTTGTTCCACCACCACCCCTTCATTTTATTCATCTTTCAACCCAATGCACTCTTGCACTTCTACGTCCTTTGGCCCGTTCTCTATAACCCCAACATTTTGTCCCCAATCTGATAAACTGCCCCATTATACTCACACCCTCCCCATTGCTCTTTCATTACCTTTTCTTTTCACTGAGTACTCCTGACTCCCCACATCTTTTGTCCTCAGGCACTTTTTAACCTCCCTCCCCTGTCCCTTTCTTTCTGTACCTTGTATGCCTCCACTTTTTCCTCTTTTATTTGATCTTTTATTATATATGCTACCTTGATTTCAAAAGAAGTCACTTAGGTGATGTCCACATGCCTAAAGTAACCTGCACTGGTGACCAATCAGAAGCCTTGGAGGGGGGTCGTCATTACCAGAGACAGTCTGTTTTGAATATAACAGCATCCAAAGCTGACTCTGATGTCTGTGTCCTTCAAACTGCATGGACAGTAACTCTGTGCATGAGTATAAACAGGGCAAACCTTCTAATACGGTTGATAGCCGTAGTACTTTGTAAACGCCGGGCATTGTAGCTGAAAACCTCAAGTCAACGCAGCGCATACTGAGTGATGCAAAACGGCCCATTTTTCAAAACCCTAGTTTTTCTGGTCCACACGTAAACGCAGAAAAAAAAATTGCCACTGTGGCCGAAGTTTTAAAAAACCTTTCAAAAAGTTTTCACTGACCCAAAACGCCATTTATGTGTGGACGAAAGGACAAAATGTATAGAGAAACACCCGTGTACGTGTGGACATGGCCTTAGCCCTCCGAATTTAACCCATTCACCAGAGTGTAGGGGAGTAGTACCTTCCTCTAGGGTACCTCAGTGATCCCACTGACTGTCCTGGGATTCGAACCCACAAGCTTACAAATACAGGGGCATCTCCCTAAACCCCAGCCCCCCAGCTGCCCCTATTGTCCCTAATCATAGACGACCATGATTCTGCCCCGCCTCCCACCCAATAGAAGCGAATGCAACTTTACCCCACTCTTCAGTCCTGGGATTCGAACCCACAATCTCCGATTACAGGGGTAACTCCATAAACACCAGAACACCAGCTGCCCCTATTGTCCCTAATCACAGACGACCATGATTCTGCCCCGCTGCACCACCTCCCACCCAATAGAAGCGAGTGCGACTTCACCTCGCTCTTCAGTCCCTCAGCACAGATGAACCCGCCCCCCTGCACACCTGCAGTCTCCCCTCGCCCCCGATCCTGACCTTACACAGGCCTGCCTGCAGCGCCGCTCTCCCCTGCCCCTGCGCACCTGCTAAACCTATCCATTCTCTGCCTATAAATCCACCCCTATCTCCTGTCTGCTCTCTTCTTTTCCTCCTGAATCTCTCCCCTATACCTCTGCACGCACTGCTCCCTTTTGATGTGCGAGTCGTCCCAAATCTGAGGACATCATGCCTGCATTACAGATACTTGCATGCGTGCCAGTTCTGAGGCACAGGTCTGCAGGTTCGTTTTTCCTGTCCCGAGAGTAGATCCACATGCTTAACCAGAAACTCCACTTCACACGACTGCCTCTGCCGCTGTGCGCACATACATACTGTATATATATCTGCTGTATTTATATGCCTGGGATATTTTTGCATGGTGTACAGTTCAGTTTAGATTCTAGTGGTTTTGCTGCTTCTGCTTTCCTCTCCTGTTCTGTCCACTCTGCTGTAATAGGGACTAATAAAAGGGTCTCTTATCTGTGGATTTGAGCTCTCTGGACAAAAAATGGGGAGCAACTCAAATGAGAACAATAAAGACAACCTTCAGCCCAGGTCTCCATTTAATACCGATATGTGGAATGTGTCGTGTTCGGAGTTTGATCCCACACTTTTGCCCTCAATCTATGAGAGGAAAGCGTATCTAACTGTGCAAACTGAGCCTTTGGCTGCGTTCCAGATCACGTATTTCACTTAATGCTACTGAACACATTTCTGACAGTTGTGTGCTACTGTAACAGCATTATTAGGTGTGGGTTCAGCTCAGGCTTTGAATCTGAGGGTCCATGGTTTGAGTCCCGGTTTGGGCGGTCCCACATGATGCAGCTGGTGGCCTAGCTGTTCGGGCGTTGCTGCTGCAATCAGAAGATTGTGGTTTTGAATACCAACACTGCTAGTGTCGTCACTGAGATCCCCTTGAGCAAGGCACTGTCCCCACGCTCTGCTCCCATGGTTGGCGGCAGCCCCCTGCTTCACTTGGTGAATGGGTTGAAGGCAGAAAAAGAATTTCATACTGTGTGGGCTGTTCACATGTGACTATAAGGGGCCATTTTACTTTACTGATTGCTTTTTTGCTTTTCTCTTCTGTGTGTTGTTTCATTTATTGTGCATTCCCCCCTAGCGTGTCCTACAGTGTCTGAAACCGCATAAGCAAGTCAATTAGAGATTACTGAACAGTCTCTCTCTCTCCCTCTTTCTCTCTCTCTCCCTCTCCCTCCCTCTTTCTCTCGGTCTGTCTCTCTGTTTCTCTCTCTCTGTGTCTCTCTTTCTCTCTCTCTCTCTCTCTCTCTCTGTCTATCTGTCTCTCTATTTCTCTGTCTTTCTCTCTCTCTCTCTCTAACTTCCTCTGTCTCTCTCTCTCTCTCTCTCCCTCCCTCCCTGCAGGCTCGCCCAGCTGCTTTATTGCAGCCCCTCAGATGTCTCTTCTCTAATCTCCGCCACGCTACTGAGTTGAAAGCCAGTGCTCTTTCCCGCTCTTTTGATCCTGCCCGCTAAGCCCCTAGACCGTCCTCGCGGAGCCCGGAGGAGCCGCCGGCGGCCGATGGGTGGACACACAACAAAGAGCGGAACAGAGTGGGTCTGGGCCAGCGTGAGAGCAGGGATGAGCCGGCCTAAATCACGCTTTTGTTCTTAAAGAGCACAAGGCTGCGCCTGCGGCTTTCGGACCAAGCGTGACCCTCTTCTGAACAGGCCCTCTCTCCGGGGAGCAGACTCCTTCACAGATGGAAGAGCTATTGGAATTTATAGGTCTTTCTTCATATAAATATATATACACACCATTTATCGTCCACTTTCGGGGAAATATCCACTCACGGTCCACTTTACGAGGTCCATTATCCTGCTTGGGTTTAGAATTTTAGACTGTGTCTACGACCACCTTTGAAGCCATTCGTCACTGGTCAGTTTCTGACCACAGGACAGCTGCGGGCCAGATACTGTCTGGGTGGTGGAACATTCACAGCACAGTAATGAAACTGACAGGGTGGTGCCAGTACAAGTGAATGAATTATGTTTTGTTTTTTACACACATCAGTGTGGCTGCCAAGTTAAGAGTGGTCCACCACCCAAAACTCTTCAGCCAAGAGACACAACAACTGACCAACAGCTACCAGTACTGGGGAAGGTCTAACACAAACCCATGGGCTGCTGTTAAACTGTTTCTTCAAATAAAAACAATGGTTATGGATCAGTAGGAGTGGGGGATTGTTTTTGCCCTTTTTCCAAGTAGGAATTTCAACTACATAATGTTTTTCTCTGATGGTGCAAACTAAAATAAAAAAATGTCCCATTATATCATATTATAATATATAACAGTAACTCCTCATGTTTACAGCATTCGCGGATTCAGTCTAGCGGTGATTTTTTTCTGAGAACCGAACTGTATTACCGCCACCAGTCCAGCGGTGGCAGTAGTATTCTGAAAAGTTGTCAACCGCCATAAAAAGAAAAAAGAAGAAGAAGTTGCTGCAGCATGTAGCATGACTGCTCCGTGTCTCATATTTTAGTGTTTTAACTCCCCCCCCCCATTTTCAAGTGTTATCTCAGTTTACTTAGTATTAGTAAGCTGTGCTCTGTCTAAACATGTGGGTAGAGAGAGTTATTTCAACCTTTCTTTTGTGTACGAGTCTTTGCACGCTGCTAATGCTAACCGCTAATGCTAACTTTTTTCAAGCAATGACATATTTATTTACCTTTACTTTTTCTTTAAGGGTAATGCATTAAACTGAGTTTAAAATGAAATTAAAGTGTTCTGTATATTATATAAACTGTATATTATATTATATTATAGTCGTAGATTATATTATGTTGTACTACACTTGTTTAAGTATCTTATGCCTGGCCCACATTACAAGATAGTCGACTTCTGGGCTTCTGATATCAGGCTGGTCTTAAAATATTATCTTTCCAGATTGTCCTGCAGTGCCTATAACTCAGATATAATTCTGATATACTCCCAGACTAGTGAGGCCACGCCGGTGTTTGGCATTTTCACCACTCAGTGTACTGTAGTGTGGGATGGGCGCAGTTCTCTGGTGTGAAACCTGATGTTGACATCCAGCGTTAAAGACCCTCAGCCAGTGAGCGGCGAGTGGAGGAGTGGACGACGTCCCGAGCAGGGTGGTCTAATCAGGAGCTGCTCCGACCACAGAGAAGGAGGATAAGCCTTCCAGTGGCACCGACAGCCTGAATATCCATATATGATTTCTATTTAATGTGGCATATAATTCTATAATTCTGTTATTATTAGCATACATTTATATACTACTACTATTACTAATATTATTATTAGTAATCGTAGTATTATTAGTAGAAGTAGTAGTTGTTGTTGTAGTAGCATATTATTTAATATGCTTAATTTTTTCGTTAATTAAAATCCGTTTTAAATCAGTTTTGATTCAGAAATTGATTCTTTTTTTATTCTGAAGCGCCATATTTATCTATATCATATCTATATCTGATTTAACTGTTGTTTGAAATGAGAATAATAGCTATGTTAGCTAAACAGCTGCATCAGGTTTCTGTCAGAACGGCTTGCTCTCTTTTGGCCTTTAACTCTGTAAACATCAGTCGGAGCTGATTTAATAGAGCTTATGTTGGGTACCCCACCATGGCGTCTGGAGGGTGAGGCAAATCTTCCCAGATGTAAATATTTAGCTGCAAAAAATGATTTGCGGCCCAGATTTAAGGATAAATTGTATATATGTGACAGGTTGGATGGGGTTGGATGGAGCGTGTGAAATGGCAAGATCATTTTAAAAAAAAATGTATTCTTGTTTTTTAGTTACTTCTCAGTGTTTTTTGTGAGTTGGCACCTTACCGTGCAACAAAGGCCACCGTCCCAGGTCAAAGGCCAGATGTCATGGGGGGGTCTCTGAATAAATGATGGTTAAATCACTCTGCGTCTTTAACCCCGGTTGCCCAATCCTCGCTCTTTCTGGGCGAGCGTAATATATGGAGGCTTAGGGAGGGACCCACTGCCTTCTGCCCGACCCCTCAATGGAGCAGATTTTTCCCTTTTCTGACCACCCATAGTTTGTGATTAGACAGGACGGCCTTGACCAAGTATCAGTGTTTAAATGTTAGCAATGTCCTGAACCACTGTGTGATATATAATATCACTACATTTTACCACTTGGCAATCTGAGATAGAATAGTCTCACTTTTGTTCTTCAGGCTCTAGCCTTGGGTTTCTCCTGCCCCAGGCATTTCGTTCGCCTGCCTTTATTTGTCCATGCTGTTGCTTTTCTTTCTCCTCTCCAGGTCAACTGCAGCCCCCCCCCCCTCCCCCCTTTCTTTTTAAACACCTCTCTTCATTCTTTCTTGTCCGTCTCTCCTTTGAGAAGTTGCTTGTTTTGAAAGGCACAACATCCTCTGAAGGGCTCTTCTCCTTGCTTTTAACCTTCGCTCCTTCCCTGCCTTCCTCTCTTTTATCGCCTTTGACTTTTGTCTTCAGGCCAGGACTTAAGCCCACCGTGGAGAAGGGAAAGCCAAACATGGAGGGCATGAGAGAGAGAGAGAGAGAGAGAATGAATGACAGAAAGAGAGGCATTGACAGGGTTGGTGAAATTCTTCTTTTGGTAATGATTTCATATTTTTAACCCGTTTTCAAGAGTTTTAGGGCTATAACGGTGTAATAAGGGGCTTGAAAATGTGCCTTTATGTTTTCCATTTTGCTGTGAACCCCAACAGACTGCATATTCATCACCACCTTGTGGACTGACAGCTCTACATTCGACCCAAGGGTCTAGTTTGGCTTCAAATACAGCGTCACACGAACATGAACTAGACATGAGCATGGTTATTGACCAAGCTCCCATGACATCCAGAGTTTGGATTCACCCTTACACAGTGCATGATTCAGTGAAATCTACAAAACAGAAAGACAGACAGGCACATCGTGAAAGCTTCAAAGACGACAGATGCCCCAAGAAGCAATAAACCCTCTGAGACTGGAAACAGACAGCACTGCTGGCTTTATGCCATGGACCGTGTCTTGTCAGAGGGCATGGTGATTTGTACTACCACACTATGTTGGCTGCCACAGGTTGGACACCTGTGAATGACACCTATTAACTACAACAAATCAGAATCTGCCTTAGGTAGGTTCCCTCCTAAAACATGTAATCTGACAAAGTATATAAAATGAAGTGCAATTCTGAACAGGTGGTTCTGCTACAACAGTAAACAGTATAAAGAAATGTATATTTACTTGGTAAGGATTTCAGGTGAAAAGGAAATATGTGGCGATGGACCTTTAAAGAACAATATGAGACTTTTGATTGGCAGAGTGGAGTCTGTTTTTGTTCATTGTGGGTCTGTTTTTGTTCATTGCGGGCCAGTTTGTGTTCATTGTGTCTCATTATTTTGTTCGTTGTGGGTCTGTTTTTGTTCGTTGTGGGTCTGTTTTTGTTCATTGTGGCTCATTATTTTGTTCATTGTGGGTCTGTTTTTGTTTGTTGTGGGTCTGTTTTTGTTCATTATGGGTCAGTTTTTGTTCGTTGTGGGTCTGTTTTTGTTCAATAGGGGTCAGGTTTTGTTCGTTGTGGCTCATTATTTTGTTCGAGGGTCTGGTTTTGTTCATTGTGGGTCTGTTTTTGTTCATTGTGGCTCATTATTTTGTTCATTGTGGTTCTGTTTTTGTTCATTGTGGGTCTGTTTTTGTTCGTTGTGGGTCTGTTTTTGTTGAATGTGGGTCTGTTTTTGTTCATTATGGGTCTATTTTTTTTCATTGTGGGTCTGTTTTTGTTCATTGTGGGTTTGTTTTTGTTCATTGTGGGTCTATTTTTGTTCATTGTGGGTCTGTTTTTGTTCATTGTGGGTCTGTTTTGTTCATTGTGGGTCTATTTTTGTTCATTGTGGGTCTGTTTTTGTTTGTTGTGGGTCTGTTTTTGTTCATTGTGGGTCTGTTTTGTTCATTGTGGGTCTGTTTTGTTCATTGTGGGTCTGTTTTTGTTCATTGTGGGTCTTTTTGTTCATTGAGGCTCATTATTTTGTTTGTTGTGGGTCTGTTTTTGTTTGTTATTGGTCTGTTTTATCCATTGTGGGTCTGCTTTTGCAATTTGTGATTCTATTTTTGCACTTTATGTTGTTGGAGGAATGTTGTTTCACTGTGTACTGTGCATATGGGTATATATACTTGACTCGATACGTGAGTGCTACCCACCAATTTAGCAGTCAGCCTGTCCCAGTCTTTTCAAAGTCAAAAAGTCAAAGTCAACTTTATTGTTATCTCTGCTATATACTGTACAGGTACATAGAGAGACGAGACGACGTGGCTCCA
>JBBPDC010044518.1:0-11660 GCA_037974485.1 Hemigrammopetersius urotaenia
ATATAAAAATCTTAGTTCCCAATAGGGGAGTGTGATGGCTTACTGCACTCCACTGAAGCAAATTCATCCCACAATTTTGACATAGGTGTGACCTTAAGGATGTCAGATAATGGTTTGTGTTTGTGCATGACAATAAAATTCAGTGTTGTTAAATCAGTTTCATATTTCAGATTTGTTCCATTTTTGGCCCCAGTTTTTCAGACCATTTTTGGCCCCAGTATTGAGTATATACAGAAAATGGCCATTTTGATGTTGTTTACTAACGAAAAAGATAACGAAGAAGCCGAATTGATTATGGTTAAGGTAATTTTTTCTGCATGATCAACATTATTGATGACTAATTAGTAGCTTTACTGATCATCCTGACTAACTGCTGCAGTCATGGTAATCAGTTATTCATTACCTTTGTTTCTTATATGCTTTAATAATTAGCCATATTAGGATTGACTGATTGTAGTCCTTAATCAGTATTGTTTTTGAGATAAATTTTAAGAAGACAAACCTGTATGTATCCTCCGATGGGCTTTCAGATGGGAGCTCTTTGTGTACACTTTGTTGCAGCCATCATAATCACACATGTGCACGCGCCGTCTCTTCATATCAGGGGAGTCAGGGTCTGCCTGGATGTCCACATCTGTATTTAAACTAGAAAGAACAGTTGATGGAGAGTTAACATGGACTTCTGCAAGTGCTATGATTGTATCAATTATTTGCTCTTCACAGATTCTGATATCAGTTTCTACTTTTTTTTAAATCTTCCAGAATACCTAGACAGAGCTATCATGTCAGTCACGCCCAAGACTTTAAAAGACAACTTCTTGTAGCCCATGTTACAATGAAACTTTGCTGATACTTGGAAAGTCTTCACTTACACTGCGGTACATATAAACACCTTCAAACGCTAGCATCTGATCAACTTCAAAGGTGAAGTTGGTCATATGCTAGCGTTCACAAGAATGGATCTAGCATTAGTTTGGCTGCCTTCTCATTTCTTTTCACTGTAGTCTCCTCTGTCTGTGATCAGTTTTGTATTGTTTGTTGTCAAACCTATAAAAGTGCACTTCAAAGTGCGGTTCCATAGTGTTATATACTGTAGCCTTATACATTTACATTTTACCTGCACTTTTTTTTAACATTGCCCTCCAACATATAGTGATGTTTGGGACAAAATGAAAACAGCTGTAATAATTCTACATATTAATACTGACTATAACCATTGTAATAACCAGGAAAGAAATAATGAGTTGACATTCATCATTATTATCAATATCAACTGATTTGAAAACTTTTACATTTACACATTTTTGGCACAAATTGCCCAGCCCTAGTCCAATTAACTTCAAAATACCAAAAATAATCTTTACAGTATTATAAGGAGTATTTAAATGTTGGTTATCCCAATCCATAACACAAGGGGAACTCTAATACTCTGAATCTGAAAACTTAAGCATAACTTTAATTTTTAAACATATATTATTGCAATATCGGCCTCTGCAATTCTGATATGGTAGAAGGCTGCAAAAGGCCATTGAGCCTCTAAATAATAAAAGTTTCTGACAGGGTGACAAATCACAGCTCCAGTTGAGTTACTCGCTGTTCTCATGAGCTGGTTAAAGCTATTATTTCAAAATTTGTACCTTCATTTCCATATATGGACTGTTGGATGGGGGAGTAAACGTAACATGCAAAAAAAAATTTATAGACTTCTGGTCTTTTAAATTAAAGTGATGCTATGGGCCCTTTAATATATTGAAAGGCATCACAATCACAGTGAATCACAGTATAGTACTGATTTTGTGCAACTCTACAGAACAACAATGCAATCATACATACTGAAGTTTGCTGTAAAAACACTCAAAAGGGATTTTAGGTAGTTACAGTTATCCATATACTGTGGACATACAGACCACCACCAGAGGGGGCTAATGAGTGAGTATGTCTAAATTCAATACAGCTGGAGTGATTCCAGTCTGGTGCTTCTGTCTCTCTGTGTCTCTCTGTCTCGCCGTCTCTCTCTCTCTCTCTCTCTGTCTGTCTCCCTTTCCGTAAACTACCCCTCCCCCCTTTTCCAGCTCGTCTCTTTCTCCCCTCCTTTCCTTCCTTTCTCTCTCCTCCTGGCCTTGCCTCTCCCCTCCCTGCCTGCCAACTAGTTCACTCCTTTTCCCCTAACTCTCTCTGCCTCTTTCTGTATATCTCTTGTCTCCTTCTCTAACCACACACTTCAGCATGTTGGCAAAAGTAGTCCACCTGTCTTTTTGTCCTTCACTCCCACTTTTCTCAGTCTTTCTCCAATTACTCCAGCTTTCAAAGCATTTATAAAGGAGGTGTGAACGCAAAATGAGTTATGTAACCTTGTTTACACCCAGTTTGAAGTGAGAACCCTGCCCAGCAACACAACCACACACACACACACACACACACACACACACACACACAAACACACAGAAAGTACAAGTGCCCAGATTGTAGCCCCAGAAGAGCATAGCAGTGCTCCTACTACAGTATTTTTGTTATGTAAGTGTCCACAGCAGTGATGCAGATAAATATTTATATATACAGTATATACCCAAAATATATGTGGGGGGTTGAGAGACAGAGCAAGTGGGACACAGACAAAGAGAGAGAGACAGAGTGAGGGAGGTAGAGAGAGACAGCGAAAGAGAAAACATGGTTAAAAATCACACACCCAAACACACTCACCTGTTCTCCATGTTCGGTGTTCTGAACGTGGCTGATCCGGACTCTGGGCCGCTTTCTGCATCACTGTCACTCTGATACTCAACTGGAGAGGTCGAGCCAGGTTTAATTCGTACTGAAAAAGAAAACCTTTTTGCTTATAAAATTTTGCCTCCGTTAGCTCGACCAAATGGGTCTAAGCAACACAAAACAAACAAACAAACAAAAAAAAAATCTCTCTCCGGTCAGCCTGCTCCCATGAACAACACTGTCTGAGACATACTGTGGGATGGGTGTTGGAGATGGCACTTGAAGTGACCCCTTAAACAAAACTGAGTAAGACTGAACGCTACTCTCCACTCCTTCAAGTCAAACAGTATCGCTTCCAGAACACAACACAAACCCTTCTTTTCTCCCATCCAGCCCAACTGGTGAGCGTTGCTCTTTAAAACTAGGTGTGGCTGTAGTATGCACACTAGACAGCATGTCCACAAGATTGATGACGAGATGGAGAAACTGTAAAATTTCCAATTAAAAGTAGGCGTGGCAGGTTAAGATGTAGGCTGATCTCTCTTTAGGGACAACCTTTAACCCCCAAGAGGGGGCAAAACAGCAAAGAGGAAGCTCTATGCTGTTTAAATTTTATCTTCTCTCAAATGCAAGGGGGATGGGTACAGCAAAAAGACAACAAAAAGAACTAACCTATGCCAGGACAAAGTGTGTTGTAAACTAACATATTAATAACCCAGATTAAAACATGCATGCTAAACATTTTCACATAAGCATATACACTAATACAATATGAAACATCAGAAGTGAACCATTTTTAAAGCAGCATTTCACACTGTTCTCTGCACTACTTGCATATTTTTTTCTCACTCCCAAACAAACTTGAAGCTAAATCCCTTTTTACTCGAAAAAATAACCCCACCCAAATATCATTACTTGCTTGACTTGGACATAAGAATAATTTGATCTGAGTGAAATGCCGTATAAAGACTTGTATTACAAGTTAACAATACATTCAAATTTTTTTTTTTTTAAGTGAATTTAAATTGACATCAATGTTTCACTCAGTATTTTAATTTCCATTTCCTTTCATTCTTTTCAGCGTGTACTTCATAATTTGGATCAGTTTCCTTCTTGGCCTCATTTGGAACAGAGTGGAAAGCTGGGAAGTCAAAAGGGCAATGAGAAGAAAAAGTCCTGGGGCGGAGCAAACCATTTTAGGAAGAAGAAAGGGGTAGTCTGCTCATGCACCCGATGACTTTTAGACTTTCAAGAAATGTAAATTTTGTCCTTTTAAATTAAAATCTAGCGATTCCTGCAGAGGTCTTACCAGAGTTACAAGCTTTCTCTGTATAAATACTATAAGCTTACACTCACCGTCACCAACATAAGAATGTATGTTTGATCTGCTGTTTTAGACCAACACTAAATTTAAAACAGGTCATGTGATAGATGACAGATTTAAATCATTGGACTTTTTATTTTTTCTATAAAAAGTCAGTCAGTCATTTCCGGTACAAAATGACACAAGTTTTTAGGTTTTTTCTAAACCTTAAAACTTCTGCTTTCATAATCTATATGCATGTTTTTTTCATGTGCATGTATACCAATGAGACGATAATAACATGCTCAAAGATACAAAATAGTGAGATGGAGGGTGTGACAGTGCAAGAGAGGCAGTGGTGGGTGACAGGAAGAGATGGAGTTGTCCGTTAAAAAACATCCAAAACACCAGTGTCAAAAATAAAGGACAGGATCATAATTACCCTGTTCACATAATGTACACTAATCAGCTACTAAAACCATCAGTATGATAATGTGTTGTTCTATGCTGGCCCCCAAACCAGCTCTGATATGTCAATTTATGAGACTCCTGAAGTTGTCCTGGGTAACAGTTGTTAGCAGCTTATCCTGTAAGTTGCAAGGTTGGGCCTCCATAGATTGATTTGTCTGGCCGATTTAGGGAATTTGGAGACCAAGTCAACAACCTTAACTCTTTGCAAAAATAGTTCAGAAACAGTTTAAGAAACAAGACAGTATGACTGCTGATAGGGGCCACTGCCATTAGGGAATGCTGTAACCATGAAGGGGCAAATTTGTGTACACTGTGTATAATGTTTAGGTATATGGCCTGTGTCATATTCACATGAATGAAGAGACCCAACATTTCCCAGCAGAATGTTTCCAAGAGTATCACACTCCATTAGTTCCATAGTCCATAGTTCTTCCTGGTGCCATCTCTTCAACAAACACACGCACCCAGGTGTTCACACAATGTAAAAGAAACAGGATTCTTCAGACCCGATCACCTTCTTCCGTTCCTTAGAAGTCCAGTTCTGTTGCATACATGTTCACTAAAGGGATTTTTGTGGGTGGACAGACACAGTCAGCTGTGCTTAATGCATATACATACCTAAAATGTGTTGACACCTTTTTCCAAAAATCAGGTATTATTAGAGAATTACGATCACGGCGTCATTGCTGAAAAGCCTCTACACTTCAGGGAGGGGTTTACACAAGATGCTAGTAGAGGTTGCTGTGTAGATTTAATTGCATTCAGCCACAAGAGCATTAGTGAGGTAGCGATTTTGAATGATAAATCCTGAATCACAAACATCACCTCAACTCCTCCCAACTATATTGGAGCTCCATTACTCCAGAGAACACAGTTCCCCTACTCCTCTTAGCCTAGAAGGGATGGTGTCCTTAGAATTATGTCCCACTGTAAAGGTAGTGCTTTTCTTAGTTATTAATTCATTTCAATTTTTAATCAAAATTAATGTCACGGTTCTCTCTGATTAATTGTTCTACATACAATTAACTCATTCAAAGGTTGTATATTGTATTATTTTAAAAGAAGTGCTATATGATCAAAAGTGCAATAACATTTGGCTTGAAAACACAAATAAGGAGCTTTTTAATAGCAGTCTTCCCTTTAACACAGTTACAGCTCAAATAGTTCTGAAACTTAAACATTAATGCAATCATATCAAATATAAAACCACAGCTATTTGTCACTGCAGGGCATTCACGTTTAATCTACAAAGTAGAAAACAAGGTACCCTCAGAGACCAGAGCATTATAGCGGCTGTAAAGAGGGACCAACTCCATGTGAAAGTTTATGTATCTGAATGCACAGTCAATGAAGTTTCTGTTGGTGTAATGGTCAGGCGCCCCAAAACATTTGTCAACATAATATGACCCCTGTGAAAACCAGCAGAGACGTAGAGCACTGGATGCTGTGCTCACCCACAAGCACAAAATACCAATAAACTTTCAAAATAAAAAAAGACTCCCAGCATGGATCAGCAGTCCTGATTTCAGTCAGACTCACTCAGATTTTTTCTAAGAACCAAACTAACAGAGGCTGGATGATTGAAAGTAGCCAATCAGAACATGTTATTTATTTTTCCTTGGTGCTGATTGGCTGCTGCCCAGAATTTCCCCCTTGGAGAGAGTGATCGTGTTTGTTGTTTTGTTCTGCTTCTTTTTAGGCAACAACGCTTTTCACAATGCACGGCGGGCATGAAAAGCGGGGGTTTACTGTATACATATACCAGTCAGTCATAATATAGAAACTACAGACAGGGGAAGAGAATAACATTATCTCTTTACACTGGCACCTGTCAAGGGGTGAAACAAATTGTGCAGCATGTGAGCAGCCTTGAGTTTGAAGAAGGAAAAATGGGCAGGTATAGGGGTCCGACTGTCTTGGGTCAGAGCTTCTCCAAAATGGCAGATTTTGCTGTGTGTTCTTGGTATGCAGTAGTTTGAATCTATGACATATGGTCCAAAGAAGGACAACTGGTGAACTGGCAACAAAGTGGGGAGTGAAGGATTACTTGTTTGGTCAAATCCCACAGAAGTAAAGTAAAGTGGCCCCCTATAGTCACACGTGAACACACCACAGCACATTAAGTGATATTCTTTCCACGCATTTAACCCATTCACCAAGTGAAACAGTGGGCTGCCACCAATGGGGGTGCCCAGGTAGCAGTGTGTGAAGACAGTACCATGCTCAAGTGAACCTCAGTGATGACACCAGCCCATACTGACCGCTGTCCACTGCCAAAAGTGCTTACAATTTGCATGTGAACATCCGAATCAGAACTGGACCATTAAGAAATGGAAGAAGGTGGACTTTCTTTTACATCATGTCGATGGCCAGGTGCGTGTATTTCACTTACCTGGAGGGGAGCTGACACCAGAATGAACATTGGGAAGAACACATGCCAGCAGTGGCAGGGTGATGCTCTGGGAAATGTTCTGCTGAGAAACCTGGATACTGTTCCCTGCCATATAGCAAAAAATTGTTCAGAAAGGTTTTGAGAAAAAAAATGCCCCTAAATTCCCCAGATCTCAATCTGTTTGAGCTTCTGTAGGATGTGCTGGACAAATCCTTGGAGGCCCCACCTCACAACTTCCAGGACTTAAAGGATTTACTGCTAACGTTTCAGTGCCAGATACCGCAGCACACCTTCAGAGGTTTTGTGGCGTCCATGCCTCAATGGGTCAGAGCGGTTTTGGTGGCACAAGGGGGACATACTTAATATTAGGCAGGTGGTTTTAATATGGCTGATCAGTGTACATCTGTGCCTCAGCATTTTTTATTTGGGTTGTGCTGCTAATTTAAAAAAACAATCCGAGAGGACAACAGCACTGTATAGTTAAAGGGGACCTATTATGCAGAACTCTCTTTAGTTACAATAGATCTATGTTAATGAAGTTACTTTTAAAAAATTCACTCACATAAAAAGATATCACCAGCTTTATTCTTCACAGTTTTGGTTCCTTTCAAGATGCCCCGTTTGGACGGATGGCCTAGTGAGATGTCCCACTAGACCAATTTGCATAGAATTTGCATAAAACCACCCCTCATCTGTTGAGACCCCACCCACTAGCCTGTTGCTTGTCACCCATTTCAGTGGCCATCTTGGGTCTTTGCAGCTCCCAAATTTAAAAGCTCAAAAATAATTATTTTTGTTTGTGGTTGGACTCAAAGTTAAGACACCGAAGTTTCATGTGCCAGAGAAAGAAAATCTATTAACTTATGTGTTGTTGACTGCAACATCGCTACACTTTCTCCCAGACAAAGAAAACCAAAGAACTGCGTGGCATTCATTTCATTTTTGATGGCCATGTCTCAACAATTGGTTTCGTTCCACCTTAAGTATTTACAGAGCTGTGAATAAGGATCTTCAGTGTCATGGAGGATCTGAATCTACTGTCCATGACAAGTCAGCAGATGAGGGAGATATTTTCAAATATTTCAAATATTTTCAAAGTATTTTCAAATAATGACTTTTGTCTCATTTAAGTATGAGCTAGCTTGTTTGTTTTGCATGTGTCAAACAAGCAGCGTAAGGGGTGGGTGGAGCAGCGGATGGGTGGGGCGTGGCCAGCAACAGCTTATTTGCAGTAAAGGGACAGAGCCCTGAGTGAAACTGGTTATATCTCTTTATTTGAGAGTGATTTCATGAACATGTTTTGTATAGCCCATAGACCTTTATAATTTTTGCATAATATGTCCGTTTTAAGTAAAATCCCTACCTTGACACAAAAGTGAGTTCATCAGCTAACTTACAATCCTCCCTATGTCAGTATTAATCAATATTGAGTATATGCCAGGACTAGAAGTCTAATGGTATACAGAAGTCACAGAGTTTCAAATTGTTCCTCTTTGGTATATATTTAAACATTCAAAGCTTATGCACAATCTCTTCTTAATAAAAATAAGTTAGACACCAATCAACTCGAACTATGCTTAGCATGGGATGTTGCTAACTAATGGCCCACAGCTTACTCACACTTGTAAAATTTGATTTCGCATTACAATAACCAACCTTCTTACACAGGTTACAATGTATTCTCTGTCTGACTGTACGTACCAATCCGTAACTCAGGGGGCATTAGTACTTTTATTAGTAATACAGCCAGACACAATGCACATGTTAAGTTAATACAGACTGGTGTGTTGTGTGAAAGGGCACATTTATAATATTGATTGATAGATTTGTAGATTATTATCTGGATTTTACTACCAGTTTACAGACCACCTCACAGTTTGTTGACTTCAAAAACTTAAGCCAGTGCTGTATGCTGTGAATAACGTCTGTCTATGCCATAACAGTGGCAGAAATAACACCTGGATTTAATTTTGGGGGAATTTAATAATATACATGATGCAGATCCATTCAAAGATGCATGGCGTGCTCTGATACAAGTCTTTCTATTTGGGTATAGATGTCCATAATAAATTAATGTAAATGAAATATAGAAGTTTAGAAAAAGTACATTGTGTTGTGCTCTACACTTCTCAGCAGCAGATTACTGCAGTTAAAATAAGTTGAGTTAAACCCAAATGTGGTTCCAAAGTAGACCTGCCACAGTTCTCTAAAAAGGGCATGAGCATTGTCAGCTACCTGACACCAAATCAGTGTGTACCACACTAAATAAAACAGTAAGAGCGGGAGAGGCAGGCAGATTATGCCAGATCATGTCCTACCTGATCCTTCAGAACGCCCATCGCTTCCTATGAGGGGTACGGTGATGGCAGCAGTGGCCACTCCATCAGTGGGCATGGTGGTGTAGACCACGGGCAGCGACTGCACCACCACAGGAATGGTCTGTAGCTGGCCAACTTTGCTGGGCATGTTGACGGAGGGGATGGTGTGGATAACGTGCAGAATCTGCTGACCACCCACGCCCTGCGTGGATGCCAAGATAGAGCCTGGTGACAACACTGTTGGGATGGCAGTTCCTGTGGTAATGCTAGTGGGCATTGGAGGTGGATTTGCTGGAGCAGCAGTTGGGGTGGAGACGGGCAGTGAGGGACGTGGCTTGTTGAGGGACAGGTCCACAGGCTCAGTCTGGTCGGCATCGGTTGAATGTGTGTCAATGAGACAGAGGGGAGGCGGGGAAGACTTCAGCTTGAGGTCAGTCGGCTCAAGGCAGTCATCTACAGGCTCCTCCTTCTGGAGACAGAGGAAGAGAGAGCGAAAAGAAATGAAAAACATGAAAGAATGTAAGTAGAGAGGAATATAATTAGACAGAAGGCACATGAAAGAAAGGAAGTAGAAAGATGGGAAGACACAAAACAAAACCAGTGACTGGGAGGACACAGAGAGAACATGGGAACCAGATCTCATAGAATATATGGAAAAGATATTTGTCCAAAGAGAGGAAAGATGTAAATGAAAGGAGACAAACTGAATCAGAGGAGGAGGAGAAGAACTGAACAAGCACAAAATGATGAGACAGAGAAAGAGGAGTGCAAAGAGAGAGGAGGTGATCGGCACAGGACTATGTGGCTGGAGTGCAGGGAGCTGGCTGCTTTGCTGTGCAGCAGCTCCTCCATCACAGAAACAATGGCTGGCCTGATGGGGCCTCAGTGCATTAGAGGAGCAGGCCTGAGCCTGGCACGGGTCCAGCTCAGTCGAGCCCCCCCCCTACCTACCCACAAACCCCACTAACTGACATCAGCTACACAAATACAGATAGAACGCACAGGCTAATTCTGAGTGTATATATCATATGCTTCGCTCCCACTATTGTCCTGGTGCTGGACTATAAGGTCTTGCAGTAGAGAGGTTTACTGAGATGGACCAAGGGTACAAGCCATGCAAGTGCCTTTGAAAATTCAGCCAGATCTTTTTAGGTCAATGCTAACTGCCCGAGTGAACTAGCACGAGCTGCTCCATGTTCTGGATTCATGTATTAACATTAACACAAGGAAATGCGTTTCAAGAATATAATGCGACACACTGGACACACAAACCAACACTAAACAAAAATGCTGGAGCTCTGTGCATTCATTAACAAGGCTGCTTCAGATCCACACATTAACAATGGGATTATACTATTTCCGGTTCACATAGCACAATGCTGAACCGCAATAGCACAAACGTCAGTGTGAGCTGGACAGGCCATAGGAACCACACGAACAGAAACAGAATACAGCAGAACAAAGATATTGAATGAACTGAAGAATACAAGGGCATTTGTTCACAGGCGGCTTATGGATAAAGAGCCTGTGAGGTTGAGGCTAGGTGCTGCAGGGGGAAAAGATAGAAAAGAAAATGAGCGAGGGAGTGGGCAGGGCGCAGGAGCAAAACAGAGAGAGAGAGAGAGAAAAAAAAAAGAGTGGGTGGGAAAGACCTCCGGTTGCCATGGAAACTGGGAGGTATCAGCTGACTCATTCGGTCCCTCGTTCCTGCCCCTCTCTCACTCTGTCTATGTTGCTCCCTCCCGTTACGTCCCTCCACCCTGTCACCTCGCCCTCTTTCGATCTCCACCCTTCCTCCACTTTTCTGCTCGCTTGCCTCTCTCCCACCCCTAACTCAAATCACAAACTTGAGTTCAGAAAACAACGGCAGGAATAAAGTGACCTCATTCTCATTGGCTCTAAGACACTGATGTGTGACACAAACAAACATGCTAAGAAAGACATATCTTACATCTCAAAGAACAGCCAGTAATTCTTTCACAGAAACAACTTCTATGAAAGTATATAGGAAATATATGCTCTCTGAGACAGTAGTCTATAGGTTAGCCTCTTTGAGTTTGCTCAGGTCCATGCATAAATTCCCTCGAAGAAACATCAGGAATGCTCTTTACCCAAGGCCCATTATTCAGTAACATGGAAAACAGTGCAAAATGAATTTCATTTTCTTATGCATAAGGACTGGGTTGCCAAACCTCAAGGCCTGACCTTAAAACTTGACCAAGACGTCATGGAACTATATTCGAAATTTTTTTTTTAAGTAATGGAGAGAGAGAAAAACAGTCTAGAGCCCGACCGATATATCGGCAGGCCGATAATATCGGCCGATATTAGTCATTTTCCAAACTATCGGAATCGGCATTTCTAACGGCCGATAAACGAAAATTTCAAAACTTAAATAAAAACGGACGAAACACCCTTCAACCGTGTCGTGAGTGTTGGCGTTGTATAGTTTGTCCACCAGAGGGCACTC
>JBBPDC010044549.1:0-11658 GCA_037974485.1 Hemigrammopetersius urotaenia
ACATATATTTTACACTTTAAATTTTATAAATGACTTGAAACTCTTTTCACAAAGTCAAGTTTTATGGACAAATAAAGCCTATGTGCCTTTTATCGCACTGAAACTTTCATGTCAAGTTCAAAACACTTGAACAGGACAGAAAGAAATACAACCACGTACCACTCATTTAAAACACAGCAATTTAAAGAACGCAGACACTATATATAGCCATGGGGGGAAAGAAAAGAGGCGGCACCATTTTTTTGCCATGTTACTGCTAGTCTGTGTAAAATGTGCACATCACTATTGTTTTATAGACTACTGACCACACTTGATTCAAAAGTCCAAACCAAAAACAGTTGAGAAAATAAAATAAAAAAATAGTACATATAAATGATTTATTATACCATGGAAATGCTAAACTACACTCTTACATTATTTAACAACTGCAACAAGTAAAATAGTGATGTTAAAGAGCACAGTGTTTGCATGTCTGATTCTGTTTGACTCCATCAGGAGTGAAGCTGCTGGAATACAGACCATAGAAAAGCTGCTCTACAAACACTACTACACTTCTTATTTTTACACAGCTCACACTGCAATAGTTCAGAAAAAAATAGCAACCTGTGCATTTCACACACACACACAGAGAGAGCTGCAAATTGTACTAAGCAGTGAAAAGAAAACAAGGGAAAAGTGGTCTCATTGTTTTCCATGGCTGTATATATGAACAGCACTATGTAACAAATAGCTTTGTTTTTTTTTTATAATAATTTGTAATAACTGAAGGCAGCATACATAGAAACACAGAAGTTAAAAAGTTCACTTACGAACTTCCATGAGCACGCTCTGTCCACGCTGAGCAGGTCCCTGACCATTGGTGGCCTCACAGTAATATTCACCACTGTCTGCCTTGGTCACACTGGGAAACTCCTGTTACACAAATACACATTATTAGATTTACTTTACTGAGCACTGAGGGGACATTTTGGATACAAAACAAATGGTCAGTACAAACAGTTCATGAGCTGTTCAATTGGTCAGTTGCTTCATTTGGTCGTTCTACAACCAACTATCCATATTAAATAATCTCCAATATCCATGAAAAACTAATTTCTTAGAGCTCTTATTTATTATGGGTAAAGTAAATTAGATCCAGAAATCAGATGCAGGAGCGTATACAGATTATCTACCATTTATATTGCTTCAGGAGATCCACCAATGAGATGCTTGGCCCATATTTTTAAAAGAAGAACAAGAAGAGCAGCAAGGCTGCTCACTGACCAGGTTGCCGTTCTGAGTGTTCATTTTGTAGGTCATGTTCTGGAAGTTGGGGAATTTGCTGGGGTCAACTGGCAGAGGGGTGCCATCTTTGAACCACCGGTAGGTGGATGGTGGGGAGCCTTCAGGGTCAAAGCAGGTCAGTAGAACATTCCGGCCTGTTGTGACTGAGCTGGGGATTCGGCTGACAGGCACTGAAGGAGGTACTGTGGGGTACAGAGACAGCAATCATGAGTAAAGTCTGACATTTTTAAGAAAAATAGATGTATTTTGGCAAGAACAGGTAAAGTGTGCACACACCATTGGTTTCATGGGCAAAAAAAGGTTTGCAATGAAAAAAATCATGTCTTGATTCAGAGGCTACCTTACTGCTGCCCCACACAGGGGGTCTTTCAATTTTGGTCCCTTTCCAGGGCACTCAACCGTCGTCCCTTTCTTTTAAATATCAAAAACTTATAAAAAAAAAAAAACTCACTGCAACTTTTAGAGTTTTTAACAAACTTTTTTTGCTGGAAAGATTTCAACAACTTTACGAGAAGAGGCGCAAAAAGGGCTAGATGAAAAGTTAATTTGATGGGATTAAAATAAGTGTAAATATGATTTGGTATGGTAGAGAACACCACACATGTGTTATAACTGGATCCTAGGGGGGAAATCAAATAGGAAAAGTGATATGGGTCCTTTAATGTACCTTCAAAACAAAGCAACAGAGAATTTCATACCAATCACTGTTAGCTTGATTGTAACTTCAGCATAGCCACTGTTTGCAGACACCTCGCACATGTAGTCGCCAGTGTCCATTCTGGTCGTCTTCGAGATCCTCAGGCCACCTGAATACTGAGTGAATCTGTCTTTGTACTGGGCTTTAACAAAATAAATAATAAAACTTCATGTTAATTAGAGGTCAAGGAAACAAATATTATAACCGACTACTCTATTAGGTTTGTTTGAACAATTAAAGTAGATTGATTAAAGTCATTCATGCCTGCTGTGCTGTGAGTAGCATTGAATATAAGACAAGAAGATTAATGAGCGGTTATGACTCTTACATGTAATCTGGCCATCATAAAAGATGTAGGACAGTGTCCCCTTTAAATCCTTAAATTTCCACTCCACTCGAGGTGTTGCCCCAAAGTCACCAGAATAGGTACATGCCATGTCAGCTCCTGGGGAGATATAAAGACAGATATTTCAGCGAAATCTTCCAAAATCTGGTAAACGTTTTTAGATGTACAGTTACTGAACATATCAATGAAACTTGCCTTTTTATTTAGATTTTTTTTTTAAATGCAAAGAAAACTCCTACCGTTTATATTCAGATTCAGGTTTTACGATCAAATCTTTACTGAGAGTTAGTGTTACACGACTGCATACAAAGTAACATTATGTACCAAAAAGAACATTTAAAGCATGATTTTTTTAAAAATGTCAGCTATTACCTGACCCTTTTTTTTGTCTGATTTAAGTACGTCAATTCATATACCCTGCTTAAATCAGATAATAATACATTTTACTTACATAGTACATATTTTACAAAATTCTCAAAAGTGCATACAGACAGAGAAAATACATGATCTGCTGTGAAGAGATTTGTTAACTAAAATGAAACTGAAAAAACTTACCGCCCCCTTCTTTGACCATCACGGATGGTGAGGAAGAAGATGCAGAAAAGGCATGTAGGCCTGAGAGAGAACGCAAGACAGACGTCATTTTTTATTATACTAGCACCTGAAAAAAAACATCACATACTAGTTGTGTTATGACATTACTCATCACGACAACAAAGTCATTGTTCCCAGCCCTAAGAGAGAATAAGTAATTAATGCTGAAAGTATATGTTCATCAGAGTGATACAGAAACATTGCTCTCACCAGAAAGAAAAGGCACCATCTTGTGGATGAAGGAATAAATGTATTTTAGTAATCTCTCAGTGAAACATATATATGCAATATATATAAAAATATAAATAATGAGATTAATATCCCTACTTGGCCATCAGCGCATTATACTGTTAGTTTATTTATTTTTCACAGAAACCATGTGCGAGACACAGACACACAGAGACAGACAGACAGAGCGAGAGACAGAGAGAGAGAGAGACAGAGAGAAATTTGTGCATGTCACTCCACCATTAGTTTACACTCCTCCCAGACTCACAGCACGAAAAAACATTCATATCCGAATGATCCAACCCAGGTTAAACACAAACAAAGTGAATTACAGGGTGTGATGATTTCTTTTCAACCGGCCTAAAACCAAAAGTGAAAGTGAATCAAATGATAAAAGATGGAGCAGTGCTGATAAAGACTACCAATTAGCATAGCAGAGATTGCTCTATTATTTGATTTACTACATTGGTTTTTTGAGTATAAAGATTGTTTTCATATATAATGTTCATGTTTAGTCATTCATATTTAAATAAAGTTAAATAATGCCTTTATAGGGCATGTCCAAAAGTGTTAAAAATATTAATAAATATAATAACAGATTGGTTAAACACAAAATTCAGGAAAAAAAATATGTAAATAAAATGAATAAATCAGTCCAAGTAAAATTACGTTTTTAAAAATGTAATATTACATAGCTGTAAGGCCACTTGGTGGCTTGTGGGCAACTGCTTAGTTTTGAGTTGACAGAAACTACTCCCCACGCATTTCCTCATTCACAACGTGACCTGGACGGCCGCATACCATCCCACACAGACAGATGGACAGATTGATAAGGATTGTGACACAGTTTATGTGCTTTGGCTCTACAAGGCAGTCAAATACGAGAAAAGCCTCTATATGAGGAACCAGTATTAAGACAATGTAAGGAACAGTTATAGTAGGGTCCAGTCTTAATTAAGCATTGCAAATCAAAATGTTAGCATTGAATAAGGTGTGCTTGGGGGAAGCATTTGTACTGAATGACCTCAGAAGATAAAATGCCAGTTTCAGCTCAGAGCAGCCACGTCATCTTGTAAGTATGTAGATTAAGTTGTGACTCATGCTGCTCTTGTTAAGAAAGTATTCCCTCAGGAAACTTCCAGAGTCAAGAACTGGCTCACATATTGTGTATGTTTACACTCAGCCAGCCATTAACTTCATCTAAAGTACACACGAACCACATTAGTGACACATTTTGATATTTCCTCCATTTCAAAATATGTGCTTGAGTGCTAGAACAAAGTGGATTTTGACTTTGTATGCACAGAGTCTACTGTTCTCCATAGACTAACCCACGCTGATACTGCCTGGCACAGACTGTGACTGTTGACTGAATGCCCTCTTGTTATGATAGCCTACATATTGGCGACAGCCAAATCCATATTTTTGTTTTTATTCAGTGACAATTTCTCTTCTGAAAGTATTGGACCTCTTTCCTCTGTGGCCCACTCAAATCTGTATAATCTAGGAGTCCTCGTCATTCCACACCACATGTTGAGCAGCTGATCGGGTCGTGTTCCACTTAAAGTATTAGCAACCTGAGATCTGTAGCTTTTTTAAACGGATGCATTTATGTGCTTTCATTTCATCTCACGTTAACTACGGTAAAACAAGACGATCTACTTACCATGTTAAAGAGGCAGTCTCATATTACCTCTGTCTCTTCACTGCCGTTTGGTGCATATGGGATCCAGTTTAAAATGATGATTTAAAAAAAGGCTAAATACGTTCAATTTTACTATTTGTCTAACATATCAAACTAATGCATTTTAACCAAGCTTTTCAGGCTGTAGCACCGAAATTACGGAATGTTCTTTCTACACCTAAAAGGATTCTTTGAAAATTCCTTTTTTTTTTTAAAAAAACCTTGCATTATGCCTATTTAAAGCATGTATGTTCAGAGTGTATAAGTAATGTGTATACACCGAGTCTGCATCTTAAATATTTACTGTACATTTTGTACATACACTTCTAAGTGCATCTGGTTGTATGTACATGTACTCATTTTTCTAGCTTAAACATGTGGCTTGGGTGGTCTTTTCATCTTCTATGTTTTATCTTGTTTTACAAAGTAGTACTGTATGAATCGATTTTATGTAGAGTACATTACCTTCAAAATAGCTTTAAAGAATAACTATAACCTTCCAATCCAAAGGTAGGTGGCTAGCAACATTAATTCCATACTTACAATTCAACACAGAGGCACTTTTTGGAGTATTTTCAAAATCTACTTTGACTTCAGCTCAGGTTTGTGTCTATTTTGAAGGAAAAAGGGATTTAGCTTTCGGGGGATTCTGGTAGATGCTGCATGACCTGAAGGAAACTCAAGGTGTAATAACAATAATGAAGTTAAGTGGCCCTGTAGAGTCACGCACAAACACATGACAGCACAGCACACAGTGTGAACAGTGTGAAACTCTTTCTGTGTATTTTACCCAGTTTGTGAGAATGCTACCTTGCTCAAAGGAACCTTAGCTGTGTCACTGGCACTCAGGATTCGAACCCAGGACCATAGGCACCTCCCAAAGCACTAGGGACTTATTATTACAAGTGTTGTTATCATCTTATTATTAAGAACGTGTTTCTTTTATATTCATTATATATATACACACACATACACAAAATACTTTACTTCGCTGGGAAACCATTTTAGGCTTCTCCAGTAAACAGCCTCGAGTCTGAGAGTGTGTATTCAGAGCCATTTCCTTGTTTGTGTGGAGTTTCGGGGGGAGGGGTGAAGATAAGGACGCCATGTAAATACTGTGGTCTACAAAAATTTTGAAAACACTCCAAATGTTTCACACAGAAGCAGTTCTGAGGAAAAGAGTTCTCACTACTTCAACTCTGTACTGAAAAAAATACAGGAGAGCTGAACAGGTGCGTCTCACTCTCTCTCTCACTCACTCACACACACTCACGTTTCACCCAGCAGATTAACACATAATGAACAGAAAAGTAACAAAAAAGTTACCTTATGGTACTCGAAGCATTTTAAATACACAAAAACAAAACACTACAGTCAAAACGAGCATTTTAAGCCCATAATGGAATAGGCCACGACCAACTTCTGCACCAACATCAACATTAAACTGTATAATGTAGCACTACTGCAGATCAGGCATCGTTTAAACAGTATAAACAGAGTAATCGCGCATGTGTGTTGTTTCTTTGATTAAAAAAAAAAGTCTTACCTGTTAGTTGTGAGAAGAGAAACCCCAGGACGAGTAGCTTGACGGGTGAATGTGATTTAGCGTCCATCTCTACTGGTTTACAGAAAATCGGCTAAATATAAGTGTTATATTCACTTTAGAAGCAAGCTGGAGTCCGTTTTCTTTCTCTCCGCAAGTAAAAAGCCTCCGACGGAAGAGCTGAACAGAAAATGCTGAAACTGGACGCCCTTCCGGGTAAACCGTTCACCTGAGATCACCTTGGCCCCGCCCATTTAGTGACGTGGTGAAAGTACACCTGCGCAGTTTACTTTAACACCTAAGAGCTCCACTCCCTTTTCAACAAGTTCTACAAAAACTAAATCAGTCTGAGGGTTCTGATGTGAAACTGCACTTTGAAGAAACTCAGGGTTTTGGTTACAGTGGTGGTGAGTGAAACCACAGGAGTCGTGACGTCTACAGTGCAGATCAAGACCTTTTTAAAGTAATGTGGGCCCTTATAGTCATGCATGAACGCACCGGACCACAGTACACAGTGTGTAATTATTTCTCTGCATTTAAGACATTCACTGAGTGAAGCAGAGGGCTGTCACCAACGAGGGGAACCCGAGGAGCAGTGTGTGGGGACAGCTCCCTGCTCAAGGGTACCTCAGTGATGACACTAGCCTTGTTTTATTTCCTTTCTGAAGCGAGCACTGGACCTACATGAGTTTTATATCTGTAACTGATACCACAGTGGTTAATCTGAAAAAGAGATTTTGCCTTACAACACCCTGTGTGTCTCTTCACCACGTCTGGCCAAAATAATACATTTTACAATCAGACATCAGAATCAGAAAACTTTATTGATCCTGGAGAAAGTCACAACTGCACAGATACACAGAGACAAAGAGATAATTAAAAATTAAAAGTCAAAACAATCTGTAAAAATATACACAAATGCTGGGTATAAATACAGTAATCAAGTTACGTTCCAAGAGCCTCCACATAAAGTGAAAACGTGTTGTGTTTTGGTAAAACAAATGCCTAAAAATGCCTATTTTTATAGTGTAAACACTAAACACGTCCCAAATATGTTCCCATACTTTGCATTTAATTGCAAGTCATCTGATATATGTCAATTGCCACCTTAAAATCTGAAGCGGAGTCTCTCCTCCTCCCAACACACTCAGTCTCTCCTCAGCATCCTCCACCCAACACACTCAGTCTCTCCTCAGCATCCTCCACCCAACACACTCAGAGCCTCTCCTCAACATCTTCCACCTAACACACTCAGAGTCTCTCCTCAGCATCCTCCTCCCAACACACTCAGTCTCTCCTCAGCATCCTCCTCCCAACACACTCAGAGTCTCTCCTCAGCATCCTCCTCCCAACACACTCAGAGTCTCTCCTCAGCATCCTCCTCCCAACACACGCAGAGTCTGTCCTTAGCATCCTTCTCCAAACAACCTCCACCATTTGATCCTTGGCTCTGCCCTCACTGTCCTCCTCTTCTTGATCTCCTGTCATGCTACAGACCACCATTTCCACTTAATATCCACAAATTATCTGGTTGTATATCCATATATGACACCAGATGCCCCTCCTGACATAAGCCTCCACATTTACCCCCTTGGGAAATACACAACCAGATGCACTTAGAAATACACTGGCTTGTGCACCTCCAGTGACTGGGTTAGTTGAATAAATTCCTAATGACAAAAAGTGGTTAGGAGTACGTTAATAGAGATAATATTGACATAAGTAGTGAAGTCGACATGGTTTGGCTTAACTATAGCACTTAGTGGTGACTTAAGAAATTGCACAGAATGATAATGTTTGCACAGGATTGCACATGGTAGAATACTGCACACCATATAATGATATCAAATAGTGATCCAGATAGTGATACATAATGCAGATATTGATGTGCAGACTGAAATTAAGCTAAAAAAACACTGGAGCATGGAAATGTCCCCCAAATTATTTGTGGTTGCGAGTGAAGAAGCAGCGTTTATAAGCTTAATGTATTTCCCAACAACACCCAGTCTTCACCTACATTTCAGGTGAAAGACAAATCAGTATTATCCTCCAAGAGAATTACACACTTCTCCAAATGCTCCAAGCGCTAAGCCAGGGTTGGGAGACACTTCACTAAAGACTTGCAGGGCTTTACTGAGGGTCCATGCTTGATGCTTCTCCAATTCCACTCTGCGCATCTGGGTTCTGAGCATCTGGTTCTTGGATTTCTATTCCTCCAGCTGTTTGAGTGTGTGTGTATATAATATACACACAGTGTGATTTGGAAAAGAGAAACAGAAAAAACTTTAGAGAACAAGCACAGCTCTCAACACTCAACACATGCCGCAAACATAAAATTCTTATACTTTAAAGGCATCTTCACACACCTTCATATGTATAACAATCTTTCATTTTTCTGAGGATTGCTAAGAAGATGGGACAGTGTGGCAGAAAACAGTAATGGCAAATCAAGTAAAATATTTTTACAGACTCCTTACACTTTGTCACACCAAATTAGTCATTATTTCAGCATAATTTTCATTGACATACTAGTCAAAATATTGAGGTAACAAGGTATTGTCTTGAGATATCAAGTCAGACATCTGACAAGCAAAAATACCAACCAAAAAAAAAATTAATTCTATTACAGTCAGAAACATGCTTCCATACAAAAAGCACAACAGCAATTAATTTTGCAACTGTGATTATTCTAGGTTAATTCTAAATAACGTATTAGATTCGCTGCACCTAATGATACAAACTGTATGTATACTATCAATAATTAATTGCTTTTTCAGTAAATCAATTAAAGACACACACTTCTTTTTGGATGACTGCTTCTGACTTCTAACATTGACTACAAAAAGTGTGTTACACTAAAAATAGCAAATGCGATTCGGAATGAATATTTCTATTAAATGGCCCCAATCACTGATACATTTAACTGCTCAAGTTTAAAAATAAACCTTTTACTCCGAATACATACAGTCCACACACAGAAACTGAGCTGCACAAACAGCCGGCTTTAAATTCTCTGTTTTCATGATGTCATATAAACCACCATATCTACATGTTTCTGTCTATTCAGCCTACAGCATTTTAGCCCAACCCTGTCAGGCACAACACAGAGCAGACATTCATAACAGAGCTGTAAACAACATTTACATATATCACACACAGTAACAAAAAACACCCAGTTCAATTCGATGGGATGAAGAGAGGTGTAAAAGTAAGGTATGCCTTTTTGGTAGAGAAAACAGAGAAAACACAAATAAAATAAAATAAAATAAGAGAAATGTAAGATATGAGTCCTTCAAAGCAAAGCAATAGAGAATTCCATACCGATCACTGTTAGCTTGATTGTAACGTCAGCATAGCGACCGTTTCCTGACACCTCGCACATGTAGTCGCCAGTGTCCTTCCTGGTCGTCTTCGAGATCCTCAGGCCACCTGCATACTGAGTGAATCGGTCTTTGTACTGGGCTTTAACAAAATAAAACACAAAATTTGCAAATAAAGTTGGATTTCGCATGTTAATTAGATGTCAAAGAAACAAATATATTTTTAAATGAAAAAAATGTTGCAGCCTACTCTAATAGGAGGTCAATTAAAGTCATTTGTGCCTGCTGTGTTCTTTGTTTTTTTATTTATAGAGTTGAATATAAGGCAATAAGATTAATGAGCTGTTAATGAGTTGATTCTTACAGGTAATCTGGCCATCAAAGAAGATGAAGAACTTTGAACCGTTTATATCCTTAAATTTCCATTCTATTCGAGGGTTTGACCCAAAGTCAGCACTATAGCTGCATGTCATGTCAGCTCCTGTGGAGATATAAAGAAGGTTATTTCAGCTGAATATTACATATGTGGCACATAAAACTAGTCCTTGTATCCATGAAACTGGCCCTCTTTTAAAACGTTCATTTCATCAGTGGTAGCCTCTTCACTGCCTCCTCTCAGGACATTTTCCTTAGTGATGCCATGGAATCTCTCTGTTCTACCTTAAGCTTGTGTCTGAATAGTCTGTGTACCCTATCCTCCAAACCAACTAACTCTAGCCTTCCTCACCCATGGCTGTCAGTCTTCTGCTCTTATCCTTCTGGATCAGATGCCAGATGTTGATCACTATCTCTCTATCTCTCCTCTCAAACATTGGCATCTCAGGCAGAGCAAATCTTACCTTTCTGGGCATTCATTCAAGGTATCATGATTGGGTTGAATACCTACATCTCATCTGCTGCCCACCGGTGTCCCCCAAGGTTCAGTACTGGGCCCCTACTCATTGCACTTTACACAACCTCCTTAGGCTCGAATAGTCACTCTCCTGGGTTCTCCTATCACTGCTATGCTTATATCTATCAAACATATCCACGTGGACGAAGGATCACCACATACAGCTAAAACTTGACTAAATGTCAAAATATAAATATAAATATAAAAATATAGGACCCCCTGCAGTTTGCATCCTGCTCTATGGATAATGCCAATACCATCACCCTTGACCCGACCCTCACTCACACAGACAAGAAGGACACTCATACTCCTTATAGACTTCAGTTCAGTGTTCAACATCCGCCCCCCCCCCAACCCCCCCCCCAGGGCTGTGTACTGTGTACTGTTTCATTGTGACTTTACTTGATTCAGATATGCTCAAAAAAGTTACGCTAAAAAACCTTAACTTCAAACACAAACTATAGACCTTGAAGAGATAAAATAAAAGTAATTTGGATGCACATACCACTATCCTCTTTTACCATCACAGTTGGTGTAGTAGTACTTGCAGAAAAGGCATGTTCTGAGAGGGGCAGAGAATGAGGAACAGATGTCATTCACTAGCACCTGAAAAATATCATTTACTTAGAAAGAGAGAATGCCCCAAGAGAGAATGAGTGATAATACGAGCATACTCATACGAGCATCAGAGCTATCCAGCCATTTCTAAAAATAATTCTGCAGACAGAAACATTGCTCTCACAAGAAAGAAAATGTCTTATGGATTAAGAAAGAAATGCCTTTTGGTAATCGCTTAGTGGGCATAATATACAACAAAAGTATTATTAATCAAATTGAATATTTTTACTTGGACCTCCGTGCATCATACTATCTTTAACCCAAAACATCACAACATTATAATTTTTGTGTAGAGGTTTGCCAGGTGTATGTGTGTGTGTTGTTCCACAATCAGTTGACACTCAAACAATGTGGCATCATTTTTGTCCATATCATTATAGATATCAAGCATGATTTTTTTTCCCATTGAGATATCTGATATGTTCCTTTATTTTTTTTTAGCAGTATATATA
>JBBPDC010044600.1:0-11656 GCA_037974485.1 Hemigrammopetersius urotaenia
CTGGAATCATCTGCTCCTGGTTCTTCACTGGTTCAGGACTTCAGTTAGAGGCTCTTTGTTCTGCTTGAATGATTCAGGTCACTGTTTGTTGGTCTTTGCCTTGGTCTAGGCTCCTTGAATATTTAGACACTTTGCAGCTCGTCACAGTAAAACATTTGTTTGCATTTCTTTAATTGAATCCACTCAACTTGACATGGATAAGGCAGTTTGAGGCTTTACATTGTATTTTTGCACCAACAAAATGAAGCTCTTGTTTTAAAGAAGGGTCAGTTTTGAAAGAGATAGGCCCTTTAAGTGTTTTGAATTTAGCGAGTGCCTGTGTTTGGCTTGGTTCCCGTGTCATTGGCTGCGCTTGACTAATGTGGCGGCTGTATCTAGGACAACACTTCTCTGTTCTCTCCCTCTCTGCCGGCTTTTAGTCCTCAGTTTGGCATCCCAGGCAACCTTGTTTCAGGGCTGTAGGATACCTAACTGGTCTGTAGTATGTACTGTGTAATGAACGCACTTATTGCACAACATGTGGTGTTACATGGGCAAAACTGAGTGATGAGTTTGTGTCAATTTAAAGCTCAGAACTCAGTAATTCATTCATAACCTAATTCTCATCGAAATCTGAGTAGAGGCTGAAACACAGTTGACCAGTGGGTCTTGATTCCAGTTCTCTGGGCCAGTATAAATGTTGTCATGTGCGTTAGAGCGGGGAAAAGACAAACCTGGCTTTATATCTTCAGGACCCGGCCTGAGAATCTGTCCAAAAGATCCGGACTAGCGAGCGGTCCGTGAAAACACTGATTTACATTAAACTGGTCAGTGGCGCAAAAAAGGCTGGCGGCCGCTGCTCTAAGCAACTTCTTCTGGGATCAATAAAGTTTTCTGATTCTGAAGATCACTGGCGTGCCCCCGGCCAGTCTCTTTCAGAAAGTGGTGGTACTGCACCTAAAGCAACATATTAAACGACAGACGAAGAAGAAGGAATACCGTATAGACGCCGTGCCTCTCTGTGTGTTGACTTGCGAGAGGGGCGTAAACTTTTAAACTCTTCAGTATTTAATAGAATTTTATGACCCATACGGTCCATTGTAGCATGCGCCTGTAGGTGTTCGTCATAACATTGTTGTTAACCTTTTTCGGTGAATCCCTAATATACATGCATACACACACACACACACACACACACACACACACACACAATCCCCCCCACAGTAAAATGTAATTTCCCAAAACTGTGTAACAGACAAAAAGTCACACTATTGTTCTTAAGTTTATTATTTTTTTCCTCCTTGCTTGTATACATCTTTTCTAGTAGAAGATTGGGGGCGAGTGTTTGAGTGTTTGAGTGTTTGAGTGTTTGAGTGTTTGAGTGTTTGAGTGTTTGAGTGTTTGAGTGTTTGAGTGTTTGATTTGTTTTTCATGGAAAAGTCATTGAACTTTTTTTTTTTTATATACAATCGATAAGAACCAGAATTGATGAGCAGAACAGGAATGGGAATCGGAATTGATAAACTCAAACGATACCCAACCCAGCCCTGATGGGTAATTTTTCTGCACCCGCTCCGCTTTACAGGCGAGAGATAATGAGGAGGAGGAGGATGAGGAGGATGAAGGTGCCACGGTGGACTCGGCGGTGGGCTCGGGCTCGATGGCCGAGAGCACGTCTCTGAACTTAGAGCCGCGCTCCGAAGCCTCGGACGCCACCGTGAGTACCCACAATGCCCCCCTTCTCCTGAACCTCCTGCAGAAACTAGACCACGTCCAGCAGGGGGCGCTACTGCGTTCAGCATTTACCCGGAACAGAGAAATTGAATCCAGATTAAACAATAACGTGTTTCACCATCGGAACAGCAACTTTCCCGTTTCTGCATTACGGCGCTTTTTCTGCTGTTTAAAGCCTTAAACTATGCAGAATCTCACATCTTTTTTTCAGGACAACCAGCCAATGCTTGGACACATCTGACCCAAAACTAAACACAAATCAGTCAAAACCCACAAACACAAAAATCTAAGCTTTTGTACATTTCTGCATACAAAGACATTAGTTTTACAAAAAAAACCTAAAATCAAACATTTACAATCAGATATTTACAGTCTGACCTTCCACACACACACACGCTCTCTCTCTCTCTCTCTCACTTGAAGATTTAATTGCATGTAAAGCACAACTTTCTGACACCAGAGAAAATGTATGTAATGCAAATTATTAAGATTATTAATAATAATTTTATGGATAAATGAAGTCTACAGAAGCTTCATTGCTTTTTTTTTATATCTAAAAATCCCCCCCCCCCTCTCGCTCTCGCGCTTTTTCTCTGTCTCTCTCTCTTTCCTCAAATAATAGTGTTACTGCAGATTTCTTTGGAAATGGAATGTCAAGCACAGCTACTTTCTGACACCAGAGTAAATGTATCTAATGCAAATATTAGCACTTTTTATTTGTTGAATTCATGAATTGTCTGAAGAAACCACTGCTTGTTTTTATTTAAACAGTTGTTAAAAGCGGATGATTTGTTCTGAGAGTGTAAACTGTGTTGAGGACAGTTTCGGTCCCGTAGCGCCGCAGGGCGAGTCGGACCTGTTGAACCTAGAAATCTGAGATTTCCAGCGTCTCTGTTTGTGTCTCACCTGCTCTTTCGCTTTCCTTTTTTTAATCTTTGCTTTCTTTTTAGGTTATTTTAGGACAGCTGACGTGCTGAGCTGTGTCACACAGCTTTAAATGTAGTATAATGGGACAGTGAACTAAAAGACCTCAGTAGTGTCGTCGTACAGATTCTAGCTAGAAGAAGCATTTTGCGTAAGGAAATAGGAAGTGTGCTGCTATAAAACCAGTGTTTGGAGACACACACACACACACACACACTTTGGTTTTATTTGAAAAACGCACGCGTCACCCACTACACTGGGGGGGTCTGGGAATTTGCAGATTCATACCAAACCATTAATGACCAGAGCTTTAGTGTCTGGAAGTCTGTTTTATGGTCGTGCTGTTTGTTTTGCTCCGTGTTTTTTTTCTTTTCTTTGTTTTTAAATCCCATGTTGGCATCCGATCGCGACTCTCTCTGACAGACATTTTTAAGGTCTCTTGACCATTCTCTCTCTCCCATATGCTTCAGAGGTCTCTCGACCAGTTTTTAAATGATCAATACTCGGCCCCTGATCAGCTGAACAGTGCAGGTCTGACTGAAACAGAGTCAGACTCTAGACTGTCCTTTAACTTTAAATGAACTCGTTACTGTTTCAGCCCTTAGTAGCTCCTTAAATACCTAACACTGCTCTGGAGATCCTCATTATGATTGTATCTTTTTGTCTGTAGTGAAGAAAATTTTCTGGCTAATTAAGGAACTCAAACGAGTGTGTTTTCAGTGTAATTTAAGTGGGCGTCAGTGTAGAAAATGTAGCATGCCGAAGTTTGACTGGTAGTGTGTGAGTGTTTGTTAGTAATTTGTCCCCTGCCTGTCTTGTTGTGTCCCGCTCTCTCTCAGGGCTGTGGGGTGCGAGGGGAGCAGAAGGAGGAGCTGGAGAACCTGCGGAAACAGCACGACCTCCTGCAGAAGATGCTGCAGCAGCAGGAGCAGTTGCGGGCGCTGCAGGGCCGCCAGGCCGCTCTGCTCGCCATGCAGCACAGCGCCGAGCACGCCATCGCTGCCATGGACGACACCGGTAACACACAGCCTCTGATCTGGCATCATGTTTCTCAGTGTAGCTCATATTTCAGGCTCTCCCTGCAGCACTTGAAAATGCTTCTTCACAGCCAGCCTGCTTGGGTTAGCATCTTCATTTGGGATCGTGTGTGTGTTTCAGTCGTGACCGAAACTACCGGAAGCGTGTCTGGCATCAGCATCACTTCAGAACTCAACGAGGAGCTCAACGACCTGATCCGCCGCTTCCACAACCAACTGCATGACTCCCAGGTACACACACACACACACACACACTTTAGGATATCTATATGTAAGGGACTCTACTGTTTTGATCGTATTTGGATACATTTTAACTTTTACAAACATATACTGCTCAGCTAAAAAGGTTTTATAAATCAGTTTCTTAGGTATCTAAGACCTTTTGCCTCATATGCAGGGGTAGACATCATCTAGCCCTACATTAATGAACTGGTACGCGCCCAAATTCTACATTTTTCACCTTACCATGGGAACTGGAACCATTTCTACACCCCACCCGACTACCCCAGCATTGCACGGGATCTCCAGACTATATTTTAAAATGTTATTATTATTTTTCTTTTTAAGGTTTTCCTTTCCTGAGTGGTATTACTTAAAGATCCAGATGAAGTTTCTCAGATTAGGGACGCATTTGAGCAGTAAAGGCTTAAAACTGGTGCGCATTTGTCGTACCACATACACCAATTCCTCCTTGCGTACCGCTTATGTCAATCCCTGTTCGTATGTACTCTATGTACTCAGGATCTCTGTGTACCCTAACACTGATGTTTCCCCTCTCCCTCCCTCCCAGGCTGTTCCTGATAACAGGCGCCAGGCGGAGAGTCTCTCCCTCTCTAGAGAAGTGTGCCGCTCTCGCACTACCCACAATCCCAGGGGGCAGCTGCCCCCTGCCACTGCTTCCTCTGCTAGTGCCAAACTCTTCAAACTGCAGGAGCTGCAGGACAAAAAGCAGACCATGGACAAGATCCTGCAGGAGCTTCACTCACTCCAGACGCTCAACAACAGCTCCTGTACGGCCACTGCGGCGTCATTCCAGCTTATATCCAGTCACTTACATAATCACATATACAGCCATGGAAGAAAATAAGAGACCATTTCCCCTGTTTTTCTGTTCACTGTTTGTACAATTTGCGGCAGTGTGTTTGTGTAAAATGCACAGATGTCTCTTCTTTTCTGAACTATTGCAGTGTGTTAGTGTGAGTGTGTGTGCAGTAGAGTGTGTAGAGCAGCTTTTCTATGGTCTGTAGCTCAGCAGCTTTACTCCTGATTCAGTGTCTCACACACACACTGCTCTTAACATCACTGTTTTAATTGTTGCAGTTGTAAAATAATGTAGGAGTGTAGTTTATATGCATTATATATATTTTTTTCTCTAAATTTTTTTTGTTTGGGAGACACACTACAAAAGCAAAAGTCAGAAAAAAGTGATGCAGTCTCTTATTTGTTTTTCATGTCGCTCTATATATATCTTGTCTTGGTTGATTGAGTACAAACGGTACATTTAATTTTTTCTTTAAAATGCCAATTTGTGTTATTGTTGCTTCTTGTGTGTGTGTGTGTGTGTGTGTGTGCGTGCGCGCGCGCTCCCAGGTCGTGGTGCGTCTCAGCGCGGTGTGTGTGCAGGCGTATCAGAGCGTCCGTCGGTGTTGGGGCGTGAAGGGAACGGCGCAGGCGCTGCTCGACAGGATTCCACACCTTACAATGACGACAGTCATCCAGCTGACAAACTCAGGTACCGAAACACAACAGCAGTGATTGTAGGGGCGAGTTGCTTTAGGAATGCTTTAGGAATGTATAGTCAGAGAGGGTCTCACTCTGTCGGCTGTGGCAGGCACAAAGGGAAAGGGAGTGGTGTGTGTAGTCACAATATGTTACCAGAGGATCAGGATCCGTCTTTATTCTTTGCAATAGGCCTCTTAATGTTGTCCTTGTTATTAATACAATATTCAAATTTGTAAACATTTGTCATTCAAAAATGGTGCCACCGGGCGCCTCCTCATGTGAGGTAATGAGGTAACGCTTCCATGGATTAAAGTTCTCCATCGCTATGACAGTTTTCCGTCAACTGAGGGCGCTAAAGGTTAATACTCAGATTGACGCAGATCCGAAGGGAAAAATGGGGAACGAGGCGTTGAGCTGAACAAGCTTCGGCAGAGAAAGTTCTTTGGTTTAATTACGATTTAATTATTTTTCCTAAAAATAAACATTATGGTTTCGGCACTTCTCTTAAACACTGACGGCTGTGGAGTAGCTACTGGCTGCCAGCTGTTTCTCGACGCTTGTTTAAAACAAACTTCATAGTAAGAGAAAATAATTCCCCAGCATTTAGTGCCGCATCAGTCTCAAAGGCTTTTAATGTCCCAAAACAAAGACGAGATCCGCAGAAGGGCTTCTTGTTGCCTGGCGCATCCAATAATAGTAGCAATAATAATAATAATATTATTAATAATATTAATAACAATAATAATAATAATTGGGCACATTTTTACCTTTTTAAAAAAGATCGGAAGTTCTAAGATTGGAAGTCAGCGGTGTGGAAGGGTCTCATTCGCTAACAGTAGCTAAAACAGGTCTGAGAACAGGAGAAAACCTAGCGCTTAAATAGATATAGAACCCAGAACTCCGAAGCTCGGTATTCAGGACAGTGGCTCCGGTGCCGCGAGTGCTGCGAGAGCTCATGCTCCGTTAAAAATAAATAAATAGCAGCAGTTTTGGAGTCTGTTCTCTTGCTGTTAACAGAGGAAGGGCAGTGGGGAGTAGAGTTGTGTCGTTCTCAATCTTTTCAGTGAACATACTGAACCGAGTCACTTGAAGTGATTCAGTTTAGTGCGTTCACCTAAAATACACCGCTCACCCCCATACCCCCCCCGCCCCCCCAACACTCCCTGTCACCCCCCACTCCCCTCCCCGTTAACGCCCCCTGTCATCTCTTCCGTCAGATTGACACACTATTCAACGCATGATCTTTCTTCTCAAGGGGTGCTACACCAGGGCTGACCACACTTGATATCACAGCCAGGTTCTTACATAAATTGCTAATAATGGCCCTCTATCGCCCCCTGTAGGAAGCTGAAGGAGGTGCACAAGCGGCTGAACGAGCTGAGAGAGTTGGTCCAGTACTACGAGCAAACCTCCGACATGATGGTGGACGCGGTTAACGAGAACGTGCACGAAGACGAGGAGGAGGCGACGGAGGACGGGTCCCTTTTCGAAGCCATGTTTGACTCGGAGCAGGAGAACCGAGAACCCGTCACTACCATCAGGTACTGTGGGGCAGAAGCTAGAACTCTGTGAGTGTTGGTCTGAAGTCGACTAGTCTCCTTTTGTGTTCAACATATATTTATATGTATAATATATATACATATAAATATAATGTAAATAAATGTAAAGGTGACTGTAATCCTGAATCTCAATTAACCTGCAGTTCATCAGTTAGGAGTGTTCAGATCACAGCGGAGTGACGGTGCGCTTTAATGGAAAGTAGTCGCAACCCCTCATCAACCACAGTGAGGGGTTAAACGGAGAGCTTTATGAACACCCCTATGTTTCAAAACACTTCCAACTATGTCACAGTATCAAAGTGGTGTTTTATCCATATGGTGCAGTCATGGTTAGAAAGGGGTTATGTGTCCAGATGTCATCCAACCAAGCAATCAGTTTTAGTCTCGTCATTTTTTGGGTTGGATTTGGATGGAGTTCATTCCTTATAAAAAAGTAATCTATAGAGTGCAGCTTTAGGAAAAGCATTTACATGTGACTGTGTGTTTCCTAAGGACTTTAATGTTTGTCTATCAGGAACCCAGCCCAGCCCCAGGCTGCTGGTAACTGGATGGACATGAACACTCTAACCAACGCGTGCAGCAGCGCCAACAACCGGGACGGACGCCTGAACTCGGAGTGTGAGATTAACAACCGCTCCGCTACAAACCTGCGCAGCCTCAACATCCCCTCTGTTATAGGTCAGCTGTCTTGATTTCGTCATGCTCTGCTTTGTCATTTATATTTAATTTCTTGTTAGGCTGGAGATTTACACCCCTTTCTCTTTAAAGAGTGCCAGTATAACAGAGACGGCCCTTTCAACGGGACAAAGAACGGAAACGGTGAGGAGGACGAGGACGAGGACGATGATGTTGTCGAGGACGAAGACGGAGAGCGGCGGAGGAGGGACAGTTCCGGTTCAGGCTCCAGCCGCAGGAGCAGCGTCCCCGGCGACCCGGAGTTCGCACAGAAAGTCCACCGACTCCAGACGGCCAAGCAGAAGCTCCGACAGCTCCAGGAGCTCGTAGCCATGGTACAGGTTAGTGCTCACTGACAGAAACACTGCCTGGACGGGTGTTGTGAGCTTGTCTCAGGGGAATGAAGTAATAGTAATAATTTGAATAGTCCTATTAATGAGCTTCTTTAATTAGTCAACTTAACACCTATTCCATTCATTTTTATTAAACTTAACCTTAAAACCTAACCCACACATGCTACTAAACCTGACCCCGTTTCTCTAGATTTTTTCCAGATGTTTTTTTTTTTTTTTAAATGAGTTGAGTTTATTTGGAAGGCCTGTTATAAATAGTCTAAAAACAGTCATAATAGACCTGTTGACCTGTTGTCACATTTATTTTATTTATTTTCGGTTCTTTTAAATTCATATTGTATATCTTTATTCCTCTTGTTGCATTGAGCATGTTGTTGCCAAAAGAATGTCCCTGGGGATGAATTAAGTTCTTTCTTATCTTAATTCTGTGGTTTGGTGTATTCTGTATTCTGCAGAGCGATGACACAGATGGTACTGCAGCCAATGAGGATGAAGGTCTCCATCAGCAGCCTAACAACACCAGAGCAACGACTCCCAAAGCCAAGAGAGAGCTCTCCCTCTCTGACAAGGCCAGGTGTGTTTAGTGTTCGGACGTCTTCACACATTGATGTTGTAAAGGGTTTTTGTTAGATTGTGTGCGTTTAAGAGTCCTAAAGGGCTGAGCCTAACACACAGTCATTATGTGCTGCGTCTTCATGTACTTAAAACGGGCTGGTTGGTAGACGGCTGTGAGCCTGATGCCAGTGGTTTTAAAAAAAAAAAATTCTCCTCATTTATCAACACGGCGCTTTTTCTGATGACGCTGCACTCCCATAGCCAGAGTTTCTTCACTGTTTCACCTTCAGGTGGCACCACAACCATCCCCCCCCCATACCACTCCTCCACGCCCCCCCGCTATCTCTCTCGCGCTCTCTGAGAAAATAGTTATTTGTTTTTTCCCCCCTTGTCTTCATTTCATAAGACCCAATAACAAATACTTTGTCTCCTCCTCTCCCCTTGTGACACCGTGGCTCATCCTTTCTTCAATTTCCTGCCTTTTCTTCCTCACAAAGATAAGTTTGATCTATGCTGACATCACCTCTTTTTTGGTCCGAGGCACCTTTCAAACATGCTGTTTTTGGTCAGACCAAAGTAAAAGGTGCGAAAACAAACTTATTAAAGTGAAACAACTTCCTCAGTGAGTGTGTGGAGCAACTTTTAGAGAGGAGGACTGAAGTTCACATTCAGATTTTATCAATAGAAAACACTGCGCACCCTCTTGTCTTCTTACCAGGTACAGGCCAACTCAAACGTTCATATAACACTAATAAACTCTGTTAATGTGTGTGTCTCTGTGTGTGTGTCTCTGTGTGTTAGGGAGAAGCTGTATGAGGAGAAGCTGCGTCAGCAGCAGCAGGAGCTGAAGCAGCTTCATGAAGAGAGGCAGCGGCTGGTGGAGATTCAGGGGAAAATCCATGATCTGCAGTGGGCCTGCCCCGATCTACAGGTGCCTCACAAATTTTCTTGCTGACTCACACAGAGACGGATCACAGTCATGTATTCCCGAGCGTTCCCTGCTCTGTCTGCTGTCCAGCTTTGGTTTTACTTCATTACTTTCAAATTTCACACTTGTGATACTAATTAAGGTTTATCTTATTTCTCTTATCCTATTTACACACAGCAGTGAGTTGCCCTGTAAGGGTGCGCCATGGGCCATCATCAGGTTACTGATTATTATTGTTCAATAGTATTATTATTTATTATTCCACCTGCTTTTTTATATTTCTCGTCTGTGCCCGTTTGGACATTTGGCATGGTTCCAACGTTAAAACGTTCCTTGATACCTGGTATATGCGTTCATCTGGTGTGTGCACGTGTAAACAGCTTATTGTTCGATGCTGCTTTTGTGGTTGAATCCCCCCGTTATGTGTGGAGAGAGCGAGCGGAGGGGTGAGTCACCTGAACAGTGTATAAGGGAGAGAGTGAACATTGCGGGGTCACGGCTTTGGTGACTGCAAAATGACAAACGTGGAGCAATTTCAATATCAGGCCGTATCTTGGGTTTCTGGGTAGAAAAGGACGGTAAACAGTTTTTTTCCCCCCTCAGAGTTTGTGTCTGCAGCCACATGCCTCCCATATTCATCCACACATGTTGGAGCGCAGTTGCACTTCCATTTTCTCATGGAAATGAATACTAGTTACAGTTTATTGTTGAATAGTGACCTTTTGATAAGTCATACTTGCCCTAGCAAGACCCTTGCAATGGTCTCAAATGTACACACACACTTTGTTATTCTAGGTGACAAGCATCATAACCCCCCCTGTGTCTTTGTCCTGTCCCCCCCAGTCGTCCATGTCCAGCAGTGCGAGCGGCGCGGTGATGAAGAAGCTCCCGGCTGCAGCTTCCACTCCGGCTCCGGCTCCGGCTCCGGCTCCTGCTCCTGTAGCTTCCACTTCCTCGGCCAAAAGCAACACGGCTGTCCTCAAACCGACCACTGAACCAGCACCTGTCGCCGTCACTGACAATGAGGTGTGTGAAAGGCATGGCAGCAGGGCACACTTATCAGCGATTCAGTTCAGTATCAGAACCTGACACCTGCTTCACGGTAGCCTGTATGTGAGACGCGTCACCTGACATAGTAACATAAGAACGAACGACAGCATGTGGGTGTTAGCTTTCAAGCACTGAAGTATGTTTTAGCCCTAAGACTACTTGTCCTTTTCCGTTGTGCCCTTCATTAACGTGTGTGTGTGTTTATGCTTCTGTCTTCCTTTCATCTTCACTTTCTGCCTCAGCTGTGGTCGGAGATGCGCAGGCACCAGGTGTTGAGGGAAGAGCTGAGGCAGCGAAGGAAGCATCTGGAAAGTCTCATGGCCGAACAGCAGAGGAGAAGCGTGATCAGCGACTCACCCTACAGGAGCGACGCACACGCCTCGCACGGTTACAGCCGCGACGAAAGGTGCACACACTCGTAAGATTACAGATGAATCTGGCAAGCCAACACCTTGGCAACCACCTGCAGGGCCATAGTGACCACCTAGCAACACCCTGGCAACCACAAACAGCACCAGAGCAACCACTGCGGTTACCGTAGTAAGCAGCTAGGTTCACCTTAGCATCCACCCGCAGCACCATAGTAACCGCCTAGCAACACCTTAGCAACCACTGCCATAGCAACCACATTTCACACTTCACATGTTGCAGAAATGTCTTCTATTTTTTTGTCATCAATAATTGATTAGTGATGACTTTTTTCTTTCCCTAAGGACAATGGCAACATGGGGCGGCTCCACA
The DNA here is from genome assembly GCA_037974485.1 of Hemigrammopetersius urotaenia. Taxonomy (NCBI): domain Eukaryota; kingdom Metazoa; phylum Chordata; class Actinopteri; order Characiformes; family Alestidae; genus Hemigrammopetersius; species Hemigrammopetersius urotaenia. The sequence continues at coordinate 11,258 of JBBPDC010044600.1, forward strand.
CAGTGCCCAGTGGGCGAGGAGAACGATGAAGACTACACATCTGAGCTAGGTGCGGAGGAAGAGGAGGAGGATGAAGAAGATGAGGGAGAAGAGTCCAGCTCCTCCGATGAGCTCCACACATTTCCCAACAGGAAGCACCACAGCTCCAGCAGCAAGAAGAACAGAGACGGGTACACACACTCCTACACAACCATGTACAGAGGGGAAAACTAAAATACTATTTTTTTTTTTCTGTCAAACTGAATTATCTTCGTCATACTGAGTAGATTAAATGACATAACTATGAATGAATGATTGATTTACTTAGAGAGGCTGCAAAGTGCCTCCTGGTTCTTCACTGGTTCAGGACTTCAGTTAGAGGCTCTTTGTTCTGCTTGAATGATTCATACGTAGGTCACT
>JBBPDC010044619.1:0-11655 GCA_037974485.1 Hemigrammopetersius urotaenia
AGACACGCCACTGCTATCAGAGACCTTAATGCTCTCACTAGGACAATGAAGAACACGACAGACTCAATGAAGTCTGAAAGAAAAGCAGCTAAAGTGCTTGGAATTTTAGTGTCTGTGTTTCTGGCGTGTTTATTTCCGTACTTTGTTTATACTGTATTAGGTAACATCGTTGAAATAGAAGTAGAATCATTTCAAAAGGTGCTGATCCTTGTTTATCTTAATTCTACCATTAATCCGGTTATTTATGCTCTGTTTTATCCATGGTTTAGGAAGTGTGTTAAACTGATGTTAACTTTACAAATATTTAAGACAGATTCTGCTCTGATGAGAGTTCTCTGATGAATTACAGAGGAACTGTAGGTAACGTTTACTGCATTTATCAGACACTTTTATCCAAAGTGACTTCCATTCCCTACCTACAGGGGGCAGTCTTCCTGGAGCAGCTTAGGGTTAAGGGTCTTACTCATGACCTCCATCCTACCCACTAGGCCGACACCACCACAGTTAACATGACTTCAGTAAATAGACTGATAATGCATTTATTCTGTTCTCGACTCTAAACTCCAGCACATTTGACTTAAAAGAATCAGTAAGATTCAGGTTAAGTGAAAGTGACCTTTTGTCGTACGTGAACACACCACTGCATACAGTGTGAACAGCACGAAATTCTTCCTCTGCATTTACCCCATTCACCAAGTGAAGCAGGGGGCAGCAGGAACACAGCGCCGGGGAGCAGTGTGTGGGACGGTACCTTGCTCAGGGTACCTCAGCGGTGCCTAGTGGTCTTGGGAATCGAACCCGGACTTTTTGGTCGCAAGGTGAGTGCCCTAACCACTAGGCTACCAGCTGCTCCAGTTTTTGTTAAAGTGCTGAATTCGAGTGAATTCGAGTACAAGAATCTTCAAAGGGAACAAACACAATTGAATATATAAGCCACAAACCAAATCTTAATATTTCTTATTTGTTTGTAAACCAGTCAATGACAGTTTTTGTGTGATTTGTGGATAGTGTTTTTGGTCTATTCAACAGTATTTCCTTGCTACCTTTATCAAAAAGGACATTGTGACACTGCTAATAACACATTGTGTTTATATATTAAAAAGAAAACAGTTTACTGACAACAGGACAAACTGTCTCTTAATGTCAGAAAAATGAAGAACCTTGTCATCGACTTCAGGAAGTTTACATCTGCATTAAAGGGTCAGCAGCTTTAGATTACTGGGGGTCACACTCAGTTTTCACCTCAAGTGGACTGAACACATGGCAGCTACCTTTAAAAAGGCCCACCAAGACCTTAATTTCCTCAGGTGTCTGAGGAAGGCCTGGAGGTCCACCACTGTCCCCGCCAGTTTTAACAGGTGTGCTTTGGAGTCCGTCCTCACAGGGTGTGTTACATGCTGGAACAGTAACTGCACCACTGCACTGCTCAGAAGATCCTTGGCACCCATGAATGCTTCGAGTTACCCCACACTGACACGTTTCTCTTGTCTGCTATCTGGTAAGAGGCTCATGACTTTCCGCACTATCACTACAAGATTCAGGAACAGCTTCTACTCTGCCACTTAAGACAGTTACACATATACTATTGTGCAGCATTGTTGCAAAATTATACACTGTCTTCCTGGCAAAAAACACTCAAAGTGGGTTTGCCATGAAAAGAAGAATGGTGATACAGAAAAAAAACCTCAGTGTTAATTATTGTAGAGGTTTTAGGATGGGATGAGGCTGTTCCTTTTTAAAAGCACTTAGACCCTGGTTAATAGACATGAAATTCTGAGAAAGTACCTGAAGATCTGAAACAAAAATCTGCCTCTGACCAAAGCACAAAAACTGGTTCATGTTTGGTCCCAAAATGTAACCAATTTCCCTATTGGGGAGGGAATCATCAGTAAGCTACTTAGCTGTCTTCTGTATAAAAACAAAAATAAACATAAAAAACACAAAAAAGAAGAAATGTACATACAACACCACAAGTGGTAGTTACAAAATGTAATTATATTGCTTTTCTGTGAGAAAATGCAGTTGCTATGGCTACTGAGGTTGTTGCTAGGTGGTTGCTATGGTTTTTCTAGGTGGTTACTAATGGTGGCTGAGGTGCAGCAGTTATATTCTTATTCCTCCAACATTAACTTTTTAACTTTCTGTGGGCAAATTTTTAAAGGCTGACATCTGGATCCAATGACCACCACTATGAAAAGTTCTCCAGAATATAGCATCTCACACCAAACCCACTCTGGACCAACTTGATCTGCTTACACCTTAAATCCTTAATTGTTGGGGGATTTTGGAAATGTTCCCTTCTAAAGAGGGGTGGAGCAGGAGGGTATAAGCATGGCTGCAACCGAGATCAAATAGATGCAGAATAAAAAGTTGCTGTCCAACAAAACCGGCTCTCGTTTTCAGACTAAAGCACTTTAACTTTAATAACCCTATTCTTTTTCCATTTTTGCATTACTTGTCCTTTTCAACAAAATGTAATGGCTAAGTATCTCATATACTTTCTTTTTTTTTTATCAAAACCTAGCCTATATGATACGAATCTGGGCACAATGCGTAGCAACAGGCTGATTATTTTTCATTAAACAACAACAAATAGTCTCACATACATCTTTTTGACATAACTGACCTAAGTTTTAGTGTCTCGAAGTCTGTTTTCTGACTGTGCTGCATGCTTGTTTCCTCATGTTTGGTTTCTTCACACTAAATATGTTAGTTTGCTTTCTGTATATTCTCCAAATTAATTACAATTTACAGAATAACACTCATTGCATTGGTGTTATTTCGACAATGGAGGCAATACGCTAAAGGCAACAGTTAAAGTGCAAATGGCAAGGGGGCGAAAATGAGTGACACCTGTGATCTTAAATAAAATGATCATGTTTTTCCTTAAATTTCCCAAATGCTTGTTTTATTCTCAGATTTTACAAATTAACCACTGAAATTTTGAATGATCAGCATTACATCATCACACTGTACACATGAAACTCTTGGGAATGGGTGGGAGCAGCTTCCTTACTATAGAAGTCTCTGAATTGCCAATTGCTCAACCCACACTCTTGTTCATCATGGAGCTGGACGCTGCCATTGCGGCATCACTGAAGTGGAAATTAAGTGCAGTTTAAATGCTGGAGTCATGAATTCTACTGGGCTTAACCAAACTGATATCTGTCTTCCTTATGCCTGTCCAGAGAGAGCTGTATCTACTGCTGTGTATGTGTTACTGTATGTATCTGCAGCTGCTGTCGTTCTGCTGACTGTGTGTGGAAACCTGCTCATCATCATCTCCATCTGTCACTTCAAGCAGCTCCACACACCGACCAACATGCTCATCCTCTCTCTGGCTGCGTCCGACTTTCTGGTGGGAGCTTTGGTGATGCCTGAAGCATTCATCTGGATCATTGAATCGTGTTGGATTTTTAGGAGACTTTACTGTATCTGTTACCTCTTGGCTGCTTATTTACTTACAAGCACATCGATATATAATGTGGCTCTGATTGCAGTTGATCGGTATTTTGCTCTGTCTAACCCATTCCTCTACACTAAAACAATCTCTGTGAGCACAATGTGCTGTGTGGTTTTATGTAACTGGTTCTTATTGCTCTTGTACATTTTAGCAGTCCTGTGCTTCAATTTACCTTTTGAGAGGATGTTAATGTGTCCTGGAGACTGCCTCTTATTGCCAGATGAGGTCTGGTCTCTGGTGGATCTTTTTGTTACGTTTGTTTTCCCGTGTGCTGTTATAATCATACTGTATGCTCTAGTCTTTATTATTGCCAGGAGACACGCCACTGCAATCAGAGACCTTAATGCTCAAACTAGGACATCAAAGAACACGACAGACTCAATGAAGTCTGAGAGGAAAGCAGCTAAAGTGCTTGGAATTTTAGTGTCAGTGTTTTTGGCGTGTTTGTTTCCGTACTTTGTTTACACTGTATTGGGCAGCGTCATTAAAATAGAATTCGAATCATTTAAAAAAGTCCTGATCATGCTTTATCTTAATTCTGCCATCAATCCCGTCATCTATGCCCTGTTCTACCCGTGGTTTAGGAAGTGTGTTAAATTGATGTTAACTTTAGAAATATTTAGGACAGATTCTGCTCTGATGAGAGTTCTCGGATGAATTACAGGGTCTAGGTAACGGGATTTCAAAAATAGAAACAAACTATGCATTTATTCTACTCTCAGCTCTGAACTGCAGAACGTTTGACCTCAAAAAAATCAATAAGATTAAGGTTAATGTGCAGAATGCTAATTTCAGAGTGTCTGCTGTACTCAGGAAACTATGTAATAATCCAAACATAACTGGACGTATCAAAATTATCCCAAGCAAAAGCATAATTTTACATACTTGGTTGTAAACCTTTTTCTATCAAAGAAGTGTATCAAACCCCAGGGGCACAATTTTCTTCTATTTTGTGTGGTATATGAAGCATGTTGTTCTTCTATTCAACAGTATTTCCATACGATCTTGATCAGAAGGTCCTCTGTTAGCTCTCTTACGCACTGGAGATGTTGTGATACAACACATGTGTTGTGTTTATACTTTAAAAAGGAAACAGTTAACTGACAACAGTACAATAACCTGCCTCTTAATGACAGCAAAACTAAGGAGCTTGTCATAGACTTTAGAAAATAGGGTGCAGTTCAGGTCCCCATCTGCCTTAAAGGAGGTGCTGTAGAGAGGGTCAGAAACTTCTAATTCCTTGGGTCACACTCAGTTCTCACCTCAAGTGGACAGAACACAAGGCAGTTACCTTTAAATAGGCCCACCAAGGCCTTAACTTCCTCAGGTATCTAAGGAAAGCCCAGATGGCCATTGCAATACTATCAGTTTCCATAGGTGTGCTGCATAGTCCATCCTCACTCCTGTGTTACATCCTGGTACAGCAGCTGCACTCAGACCAGAAATCTCTGCAAAATACTGTTCAAAAGATTATCAACTCTCAGCTATCCAGACAAAGTGCTTCATGAAGGACTTGTGTTGCCCTGCAGTGACACTTTTCTCCTTTCTGCCTTCTGGTAATAGGCTCAGGACTCTCTATACTATCACTATAAGATACAGGGATTGGTTCTGCCCAACTGCTATAAGACGGTTTAACATACACTAATGTTCAATATTACTGCAAAGTTATACACAGTCATTTTTGTGCACATGCACAACAATCTGCACGGTCACTTTAAATGTTTAGTACAAATTCTGAATATTGCTGAAGAATGATCTGTATTGCAATCCCCAAACATTACCCACTGAGAAACTGTGACCCACTGTGATTGCTACCATGCTCTGTCACCTATCACTTGAAAGTTGTATTATATGTTATCACAATAAAATATTTAGTGTATTTATTGTATTGTGATAACTGTGTGCACTGGTAATTGTCTGTTTTCTGTGGAGAAGCGTTCAATTAAGAATTGAACTATCCATTGTACACTTTACTTTGTTCATACAACAAACTTTGAATCTTGAATCTGATGTACTTTGTCAGCTTTCATAGTAAGTAGACATCAAAGTTTAATCGGTGCATCTGTATTCATTTTATAGATGTAATAAATAGAAGGCGTGTCTGAAAAAAGATGTATTTCTAGTTCATTAGCACAATCTCACACTGAAGATGTGGAAAAATATGAAAGAACGTTTACAGTCAATTTAGAAAAAAATATTTGAACACCTGTGTCATGATGTGTGAGGGGTTGGGAAAGGGGAGGACGCTGCGGCAAAGTTGGAAGGGGAACAGAGACTTTAATACAAAACAGAAAAATATAAAACAAACACGAACACAAGAAAACCAGGAATAACAATACTAAATCAGAAAAATAACCAGACAGAGACTAATAACAATAATGAAACCAAAAGGGGAAAAAAAAACAGAAACAAAACCAGTAAACCAAACCAGGACTGAAAAACGGCAAGGCTCGTGCTCCTAGCGCTTAAACCAAAACAAAAATCAGAATCCAGAAACCGCTCTCGCAATCCGACGAGAGAAACGTGATACAGGGTCCAGCGTGCCTTTGAGCATGTGCGAGAATACAGAGAACCAGCGCTTCAGCGCGCAAACACAGAGCCAGCTATAAAGGAGCATGAGCCTGCAAAACAAAGAAAACAAGAAACGTTACACATCAAATCACAAACCAGAAACCAGAGACCATAAACTCACACACAAGGGATAACAAATACAAGCACGAGGAAACTGGGGTCAGACCGTCACAGCACCCCCCTCTCTAGGCCTGATCCCCTCCTGGGGATTCGTAGGCGCATGCCGCCGACCAGCGGGTCGCAGAGGCGGCTGCTGACTGGGAGGGCGGCCCCAGGGATGCGGGGCCGGGCGATCCGGCGCGATCTGTGAAACTCCCAGCACCTCTCCTCAGGCCCGTACCCCTCCCAATCTACCAGGTATTCCAGCCCACCTCTGTGTTGACGCGAGTCCAGCAGCGCATGCACTTGATGAGCGGGAGTTCCGTCCACGTCGAGGGCCGCAGGCGGTGTGACGGCCGCATCACCCTCGTGCAGGGGACCAGGATGGACGGACCTAAGAAGGGAAACTTGGAAAATGGGGTGAACTTTCATGTGGGCAGGTAACTGAAGCTTAAAAGAGACAGGGTTAATTTTTTTCAAAACCAAAAAGGGACCAGCAAAACGAGGGGATAACTTGGCGCATGGGAGGTGCAGGTGGAGATCTTTTGTGGAGAGCCAGACTCTGTCACCCTCCCTAATGGGAGGTGCCTCCCTCTGCTGACGATCAGCATGGTCTTTAAACCAGCGAACTGCTTGCTGGACAGATGTGTGTGCGTCCTCCCACACCCACTACGTCCGATGGAACCAGTCTTCCATTCCCGATGCCTTTTCTCACGGTCCCACGGGCAGAGCGGGGATTGACGCCTGAGCACACACTGGCGGAGTGGCGCGGGGAGTTCTGGGCGTACTCTGCCCAGACGAGGAAGTCTGCCCAGTTGTGTTGCCGGCTGTGGCAGTAGGCCCGGAGGAATCGGCCGAGGTCCTGGATGGTTCTCTCAGCCTGACCGTTCGACTGGGGGTGGTACCCAGAGGTCAGGCTGACCGCTGACCCCAAGTGACCCAGGAAAGACTTCCACACCTTGGAAGTGAACTGGGGGCCGCGGTCTGACACGATGTCCTCCGGTATGCCATAGAACTGGAACACGGACTGGAACAGAGCATCTGTGGCCTGGCGAGCAGAGGGGAGAGAACGGAATGGTAAGAACCGGCAGCCCTTTGAAAACCGATCAATCACAACGAGGACAGTAGTGTACCCTTTTGATGCCGGAAAATCCGTGATGAAGTCCACCGCAAGGTGAGACCACGGCCTGTCCGGCACCAGCAGGGGCATTAATTTGCCGACTGGCAGGGTACGAGGGCTTTTTGTGGTGGCACAGACTGAACACGAAAGTTCTGTCTGGCGGACATCCCTGGACAGAGATGGCCACCGATACTTACGTGCGACAACTTCCAGGGTCCTCGCAACAGGTTTAATTTTTTTCAAAACCAAAAAGGGACCAGCAAAATGAGGGGATAACTTGGCGCATGGGAGGTGCAGGTGGAGATCTTTTGTGGAGAGCCAGACTTTGTCACCCTCCCTAATGGGTGGTGCCTCTCTCCGCTGACAATCGGCATGGTCTTTAAACTGGCGAAATGCTTGCTGGACAGACATCCTCGCAATGCCCTGGTGTCCAGTTGCTGGGGTCACATGAGCCCACTCCACTACCCATTGTCGCAGCACCTCCGGAACGAAGACTTTATTTGCGGGGCACTCAGGCGGTATTGCACCCTCCTCGAGTGCCACCGCGATGTCTTCATCCAGGTTCTACTGGATGGGTGCTGCGAGACAACGCATCCGCCTTGCCATTTAACTTCCCCGGGCAATACGAGATCTAGCAGTTGAACCTGGCGAAGAAAAGAGCCCATCGATCCTGTCTGGGGTTCAACCTCTTTGCTCATCAGACGTACTCCAGGTTGCGGTGATCGGTGAGGACTACAAAGGGCTGCCGAGCCCCCTCTAGGAGATGGGGCCACTCCTCCAACACCGCCTTCACTGCCAGCAGTTCGCGGTTGCCGATATCGTAGTTCCTCTCGGTCTCCGTCAGCTTCCTGAAGAAGAAAGCACAGGGGTACAACTTCCTGGGGAAACCGTGGTGTTGCGACAGAACTGCCCATATCCCTACCTCCGAGGCATCCACTTCTACAGTGTACTGCCTTTCTGGATCAAGTAGCCGTAGTAGCAGGGCAGTGGTAAATGCATGCTTTAGTCTGACAAAAGCCTCTCGAGCAGCACTATCAAATTGTATGGTTTTCGGCTTACCTCAGAGGAGAGATGTTAGAGGGGCAGCCACTGTGCTGTAGTTCCTGATGAACCTATGGTAGTAGTTGGCAAACCCCAGGAACCATTGCACGTCCTTGACCGTCATGGGCTCTGGCCACTCAGACACTGCGTTGACCTTAGCCTCCTCCATGGAGATCCCTTCCCGGTTGATGTGATGACCGGGATGAGACTTCCCTCTTATGGAACTCACACTTCTCTGCCTTCACATACAACCCGTGCTCTAACAGGCGGGTGAGGACTCTCCGGACGTGCACCACATGTTCTTTGAACAAACGTGAGTAAATCAGAATGTTGTCAATATAGACAACCACAAACTGGTTCAACATGTCCCGGAGGACATCATTTACAAAGCTCTGGAATACAGAGGTGGTGTTGGCCAACCCGTAAGGCATAACGAGGTACTCGTAATGTCCAGAGGCGGTGCTAAAAGCGGTCTTCCATTCATCATCCGACCTGATGCACACAAGGTTGTATGCACTCCGGAGACCCAACTTCGTGAAGAAAACCGACCCCCGGAGTTGCTCCATGGTGGCTGGGATCAGAGGCAGAGGATGGGTGTACATCACCATGACGTCATTGAGCCTACGGTAGTCAATACACAGCCGGAGACCCCCATCTTTTTTCTCAACAAAAAAGAAGCTGGCGGAGGCGGGAGAGCGTCTAAGCGGGGCGTTACACATGGGGTGACCATCTAGGGCATGAACTGTGACAGGTCTGGACAACTGATGTGTGGGGATGTGCACGGAGTCTACCAGGGACTGCGAAATAAAATTCCCAGCTGACCCCGAATCTACAAGGGCACATACAGATGAAACAGAATCAGACACAGACAGAGTCACAGGAAAAACAAATTGATTGACATAATTAAAATGATCGACCTGAGTCGGGGAAGACGAGGAAGGTCGGCGGGGGCACTGACGAGACGCCCCCAGTTGCATAGGCTTGGGGGTGGGCTCTCCGGGAGCAGGGACGGCAGCGGCAGAAGATCGCAGACGGAGTGGTGAACCATGACGAGGTGGCGAAGAGCGGCGAGTTGGTCCACGAGGACCCGACTTCTCCCTCAAATGTAGGTCCAGAGAGGTGGCCAGCTTTATTACCGCATCCAGTCCGAGGCATCTGTAAGTCCCTCCCGGAATGCAGTGAGAAGCACCTCCTCATTCCACCCACTGTCTGCGGCAAGAATACGGAAATCAATGGCATAGTCACACACTGTCCCCGTACCTTGCCGCAGACGTAGGAGCCGGTTGGCGCTATTCCGCCCCTGCCCCGGATGATCGAACACCATCTGGAGCTGTTCCATGAAAGTGGCGTAGTCAGTGGTGTTGAGACCGCCTCCTCTCCAGACAGCGGCTGCCCAGTCCTGAGCCCACCCCAGTAGCCTCTGGATCACCGTCAAGATGCGTTGAGTGTCCGTGAGTCCAGGATTTTCTGCAAAATACAAATCACACGCAAGTTTGAAATTGCAGCAACCACTCGGATCTCCCGCATATTGCTCTGGGAGAGAAGCGTGATGAGCGATCCTTCGGCTGGGGGGTTACTGGTTGTGATGCAGGAGGAGCAGCCGGTTCACGAATAATAATCGATAATAATAATAACACTAATCGTTGTTCCACTTGCAACATTAAAAATTTCTAATAAGTTGACCTGAATATGCCCAGCTGCTGTGGAACAGTACTGAGATCATGGGTTCGAATCCTACCTTACCACCACTGGGTCTCTGAGCAACACTCTTAACCCCAAGTTGCTCTGGGGAGACTGTCCCCTGTAGTTAGGGAATGAAAGTCACTTTGGATAAAAGCATCTGATAAATGTAAATGGAACTAGGGGACATTTTGGCAACCACCAGAAATTGTGGGGTCAGTCTTAGACACTGTCATGTCTTAGGCAGCTGGAAGTGGGGGATCAGGAGACTAGCTGGCCTGCCATGAGCGTCCTGCAGTGTACTCCACTGTCAGATGGTTGCAGGGGTCCTGCATACTTCTGCATCTGCTAAACACTGCAGCACCCTTCAAGATTATGTGTGTCACTTAGTACCACAAGAGAGCTCTGGATCCAGAACTGGATCATGGATTGAGAAGCTTGTACTAAACCTGGCCATGCAATTTTTTTTTCTACAACATTGGCCAGTCTTCTTAAGCTGGCCGTTAGGTTCATGCACATGATCTACAATGCTGCAGCAAGGCTTGTTTCCAGTCTTCCTAGATTCGTTTAAATCGCTCCCTTCACTGACGTCTTGTAGCTGCCTGCATTAAATTTAAAACTCTGATGCTTCTCCTCCATAGTGTCTTTTAGTGCGGAGCCCCTCCTTGTCCTCATAGGTTGAGTCCCCTATGGGTAGTCCATCCATGTACTCCAGGACGGAGACCTCTATGGGCAGCCTCTCCTTGTCCCTCAGGAACGAGTTCCCTTCCGTGGATCCCAGTAGCCCCATCCCTAAATATTTCAGGGGATTCCACCTCTCCATAGGGTGAAATCCCAGAGCTCCTGGGGCATCCAAATTCTCTCCGGGTGGCCTCAGTCCTAACCGGAGCCATGGTGCTGGTATGGGTCAGAGCCTCTGTGCTTCTACGAGCTTCCCGCCATAGTGGCTCTGGACCGTGCCTGCTTGGCTCTGAACTGCGACTGCTTGGCTATGGACCACGGCTTTGTGGCTCTGGACTGTGGCTTCACAGTTCTATACTACGGCTTCTGCTGCTTGGCTTTGGACCATATGCACCTGGGGCAGCGCCAACGTGTGCAAAGCATCATGTCAGTTTCTTGTGGCATCACCAGCTACATTGAAGTAGTTTGAACTGCAGTGTAAAATGAACGAGGCATCAAGCCAAGTGAGTACACTTGTGTTGAGTTAGTATCATCCACTGGAAAAGAGACCATGGTGGACAACAAGCATTTCCTAAATACCATTAATGTAAGTCCCTCAGATTACATGCTCTGTATTTTTCGAATGAATTAAGATTCATAGGAAGACACGCTTTGGTGTTTCATTGTAAAAAAGAGGCAGCACACTACATTCACAATTGCAGTGCCTGAGGCAAGGGACCAATAAATGATACCTGTGGTAAACTATATATTATTCTAAAGACTTTAATTCTTACATTTTACTAATGAACCATTGACTTTTAATGATCATTTTACACTTATTGGAACATGGTGAATCTAATTGCATCAGATCAGAGTTGTTTTTCTTACTGCCATTACAATTTTAATGACCTTTTACATTTACTATGGAGCTGATTGCTACACTGTGAATCTACACTCAACAAAAATATAAACGCAACACCTTTGTTTCTGCTCCGATTTTTCATGAGATGGACTTAAAGAT
>JBBPDC010044637.1:0-11655 GCA_037974485.1 Hemigrammopetersius urotaenia
TCACAAAACACAATCAGTTAAACAGAAACACAAGACACCTGGAAACGAGAAACAAGTCACAAACATGGACAGAATCCGAAATAAAAGCCCCCAAAACCAAAACCAACACAGTGGCCCCTACTGGCCACTGGCTGAGCCGTGACATGGATGGGGTTGAGGTCAGGACTCTGTGCAGGCCAGTCAAGTTCTTCCACATTAAACTCATCCAACCATGTCTAGCCCGAACCCTGAAAAACAGGTGTGCCACAATAGTTTTGTCCTCATAGTGTAGTTTCCAGAACCAAAAGTGTAAATCAGCTACCTGGTGCATTGCCTTAAGACAAGACGGAACTTTTACTTCTTTTGGTGGCTCTCTTGTATATTAACAGATAATGCAGTGACTTGTTAGTCATTCAATTCAAATCCAACATGCTGGAGAACACAATTAACTCTTGATTAATTGCCCTACAATTAATGGTTTTTGTTATGATTTTGTTTTGTTTTTTCTATTACAAAAGCCTCTCTGTTACTCTGTATGCTTTTTAGTAAATAGTTAGGTTTAATAGAATCCAATGTTATAAAACAAAAAGTACATGGGCATGATAAACTGTTTAATGTATTTGCAAAGCCCCCCAAGCAAAAGTCAATATTTGTTAAATATTTTGTTCTCAGTTCTGCTCCTCTTTTTCAGAACACAGAGGTTATTAAAGCAGAATTGTTTGCGTTCCGTGTTTTCCCTAATTAACAGCAGACAGTGAGTGAACACCTCTGTGTAATGACTCATATCACACTGCTTGCTTGCCAAACAAACTTGCCACTAATAAGATGCCAAATACAGTCACTGATTTAATAATTAATGACCATGTTAATTACTTTGAGAACCTAATGAGCCACAGAGGTTTTCAAGTTACTCTGTGGGTAAACCGGCAGATTTGCACGGTACTCACAGAGGGGATCATTACAGTAGCTCCCCAAGACAAGGTTGGGACTTTATGGAAGCCAGTTTGCTTTTGACTGAATTTCAAATGTTCGCTGTCTGGAAACAGCATTTAGTATTATTAAAAGTAAATAGTATTTTTGTATACATATAGGCTTAAACTGGGTCTGGAAAATGATCTGATATCTTCGTTCCAGTTCATCCCAAAGGTGTTGGGTGGGGTTGAGGTCAAGGCTCTGTGCAGGCCAGTCAAGTTCTTCCACATACAACCATGTCTAGCCCAAACCCTGTAAAACAGGTGAGCCACAATAGTTTTGTCCTCACAGTGTAGTTTCCAGAACCAAAAGTGTAATGTGCTGACTGGTGAAATCAGCTACCCAGCGTATTTCCTTAAGACAAGACGGAACTTTTGCTTCTTTTGGTGGCTCTCTTGTATATTAACAGATAATGCAGTGACCTGTTGAGGAACTTCATAGTCATCCATTACAAATCCAACATGCTGGAGAACACAATTAACTCATGATTAATTGCCCTACAATTAATGGTTTTTGTTATGATTTTGTTTTGTTTTTTCTACTACAAAAGCCTCTCTGTTACTCTGTATGCTTTTTAGTACATAGTTAGGTGTAATAGAATTTCAAATGTTTGCTGTATGGGAACAGCATTTAGTATTATTGAAAGTAAATAGTATTTTTGTACACTTTTAGGCTTAAACTGGGTCTGGAAAATTATCTAATTGACGTATAAACTAACTTACTTATCCTAATGTGGCAGAAAAACATGTCATTTAGGAGCCCTGGTACCTGTTGTCAAAACCAAATAATCAGTCATACAATCTTTTAGGTGAAGAGATGTTCACAATGGCGCAGATGTTAATGGAATAAATAAAGTGGCCCCTTATACTCATACCACAGTACACAGTGTGAACTTCTTTCTCTGCATTTAACCCATTCACCAAATGAAGCATGGGGCTGCTACCAATGAAGGGGGCTAACATCCAGGGAACAGTGTGCAGAAACTTCCTTAACTGTGTGGTAACCATTTTATTTAGGAATCTTATTTAGGAAAAAAGCCATTACAGAACAACTGTTCCTAAATCAATTAAATTAAGAAAAGTGTATTACAGGAGTAATTTTTTTGCTCTAAACACTAGGCCACCAGCTACCCCAAAATTTGTCTCCAGCAGGTCTCCAGAAAGAACCGACCATCGTCTCCTGCCTCTCCAGCATGTGTGTGAATGTGAGAGTGTGTGTGTGTGTTTTTTTGAGTGTCCCTATACTTTTGTCAACATAGATTTGATGGGGTTGAGATCAGGACTCCCCTCACCAAATTCATCCAACCATTTCTTTATGGAGGTTGGAGGTTGTTGTCCAAAATGTCTTGGTATGCTGAAGCATTACGATGGCCCTTCACTGGAAGAAAGGGGACATCTGAATTCACTAATTAAGAGTTACGTCCCAATACTTTTGTCCATATAGTGTACTTAGAAGTCAGGGGTTATTTAGTCTCTACCAACACTTATAAAATCACTAAACACAGCCATACTGTTCCATCCATTCCTCTGCCCCCTCACTTTAAGTGGTACATGCTTGACCCCCATACACTTATTTTGTTTATGCCATGAAAAAGTAAATCACTAGAAGCAACAATAGGTCCTTCAATCAGATAAATACAATATAGAAATCTTTGTTTGTGAACAGAGAAGGAAGGTTGCAGACTAGATAGTTTATAAATGTATTTAGCTATAAATAAAATCAGCATTTTGGTACCTCAGGAACACAGCCAAGGTTAGAGATGTTGCGTCAAAGCAAGTACTGGAGAATCATTTCCTGCATAGTTTACTATTAAAAATAAAAGCTGAGAAATATTTTTCTCCACAGTGATGCCTCTTGTACATCGTCTTATCTTCTGGGAGACGCCAGTGTCATTTCCGATCAAGAAGAAACTTGCTTGTTGAATAAAAGTAACTAAGGAAAAATTTGCCTGGGGTATGAATAATTCTGGGCTTGACTGTATATATATATATATATATATATCCCTATGGTTGAATATCATTCACCTCACCTCAAATTTCAGCATGTCATCACCAACATACAGTAGCTGGGAATCACTTGTCACCTTTAATGATGAATAGGGCTCTCATCAGCTGTTCCTCCAAAATATGCTTTAGAGGAGCTGGACTAAACACCATTTACCTGCGACCAATACCAGGATACAGGGAACATGATGAATGTACCATGACTTTCTCTCATCACCACTGGTTTCAGTCTCAACTCAGATTTCACCTCTCTCCCATCCCACAACCACCCACATCACTGATCGCTCAGCCCACAATTTAGTGTCAACATATGGGCCACTCTTAAAAGTCCCACCCCTACACCCACCTCCATGAATAGTGTAGACCTTGGTGTGGTGTAGCTCTGGGGCAGCTGATGTCCTCGTGGTTAGTGAGTTGCCCTAGCAATCAGAAGGTTGTGAGTTTGCATCCCAACACTGCAAGCATCATCACTAAGGTACCCTTGAGCAAGGTAATGTCCCCTCCCCCACCCTCGCTGGTGGTTGCCCACTGCTCCCCTTGGTGAATGGGTTAAATGCAGAGAAAGAAGTTTTCACTGTGTGCTGTGCTGTGGTGTGTTCATGCATGACTATAAGGGGCCACTTTGCCTTACTTGGACTGCATTAGATTTCACTTATAACTGCAGACCCCCTTCCTACCTAATACTTTACTACCACTCTCGACTAAACTCATGAAGGCTTGGATTGTAATATTAGCTGGTCCTTACTTCTCAAGAAATGACTCATAGACCAAAAAGCCCTCATCTGCCTTATCAGCCTGCTTACGTTCAAAGAAATCTGACTACAGTGAAGGTCTTTATAACACAGTCGGTCTGTTCAGTGGCCTTCTTGGCAACACAGTTGTTTCCAGTCATACGAGCTCCAGCCTCTTTGAAAGGAGAGAGATCTATAAATTAAATGAATTCTAAACTAAAAGCCATATTAACATTTGAAAAACATATTTTATTCAAAATAGCTGGTTAAACCTGACCAAAAATACATGCTTTGATCAAATAATGCACAAAAGATGCATTGTTACATGCACATTTCACCAATCCGAGTGTGGGGTTTCCTGCCTTCAGCTTCACCAGCAAGTCGATTCACCCTGGTTTCATTTAATTAATGAATACATTTTAATTTACATTTTAATTTCAATTTAATTGGTTTCTATGTAATATTTCTGACAAAGTGGTGAATTAAGTCAAGTCAAGTAGATTTGTCATTTCAACCATATACATAGTACACAGAGTGCAATAAAAACACAACAGCAACCAAACAACTGGTCCAGGCAACATTTAGTACAACAAAAAACAGCTACTGTACCTGTTGTTTTGTTGCTCGTGCATTTTTATTTCACTCTCTTTCTATTTGCACTCTGTACATTTTGTCCTTTCTGCTCTTTTGGTATTTCTGAATGTCTAAATGTTTGTTCCAGGCAAAAAAGATCAGAGTGAATATGTATTGGGTTAGGAGGAGGAGAGGGAAGCTTACTAGTTACTAGTTCCTCTTTTGACTAATTTTTATTTGTAGATCCCTGTGCAACAACCTTTTGTTGAACAAGAAGGTTCAAGAACACGTCCACTGACTCAAAACAAAAGTCAACCTGTCTTCCACTCTGAGCACTGATGATGCCGGATTGTATAACTCCTGTTGCTGCAGCACTACCTTGGCATGATTACTGTGTGGGGTATGGTTTCCCTGACACAAAACTCCTACTTTCTACTTAGTCATACTTACAACTGTGAACAGCCTCTCTGCTCTTAGAGTTAAGTGTGTGAATGAAAAACATAACGGCCATGACGGCATAATCCAAGTCATTGACATTTCGGTTGATCGGCTATAAGTGGACTCCCCTAAACAGCTCTGAAATATAGTTTATTGTTCGGTTCTCTTATGGTTTCTATTAACTTAGATTTGAGTTTCATTTCATTTAATATTATAAAGAGTACATATCCAACTGCTAATAATGTGAATTCAATATGGTGTATATGTTATATAATGAGTGGTTGGACAGCTGTCCTACAAAATTTTATAATCAATATAATCCTCGTTTCTGATTGCATAAAAGAATGCTACTGACTGTTCTACATATGCTGGCCAGTTCTCTGACCACTGTTTTATTAGTGACACTTCGAAACCTATTGCTTTCAGTGCTTACAAGTGAAATAAGGGTTTCTGGAAGCTTAATGTCAGCATATTACATATTGAGGTCTACTGTCAAGGGGTGAAAGATATTATCTGGAGTAAAAACAGAAATATTCTGCTGACCTAGAGACCACATTGACTAGAGAAATATGTTACCGATGTTGATAAAGTAAAGTGGCTTTTTTCTTGAGTTTTACAAAGCATTTGATGAGGTAGACACTAGAGCTTTGTAGATTTGGAGAATGTGATCAGATGTTATCAGAGCTCAGTGTCTTTAACAGGTGGTGTTTTCCCTTGCTCTACAGAGATATAAAACAAGACTGTCTGGTCTTCACTCTCTCGCAGCACAAATGGTCTCAGTTTTAATAAAATATTTTAGATATTCTAAATCCTACTGTGTGCATCGGCGACATGTCATTGTACTGACACAATGTCAATCAGCATCTATCTAGCTGTTGCACTTGTGTATGTCGCCTCTTACTGGCAAAAACACGTACAGCCTGGATAAGGGCGTCAGTCAAATGTCCATTTACCCTGAGCGAGAGAGAAGGTTGGAGAGAGCTCATAGAGGTGGTGGTTTTGTTTGGTCCTTTTTAAATAGTGATGCCATTTTGTTTGTAATAAAGCTCTTTTGAGTACCTGCGCTGCCGTCTGTGTGCATTCCTGGGTATGTGCGTAGGCTTCCTTTTCTTGTGGACGTTGGCTGTTCTTTTGGGACACGCTATCAAGCTTGCTGGCAGCGCCCTCTGGCGGTGGCAGCTTGTCTGCCTGGAGGCCTCGGCACGTCCAGAATCATGCGACAGTGCTTGAGTGGGCACACAACTCTCCTTAATTGTGTTGTTTATTTATTTAGATAAATGAAAAAATAAGAAACATAGGATAGTGGAAACGACAGGCAGTGGACTAGCAGTGATGGATCTGCTAGACCTGCTGTATTTGCACCTTCGAAGGTGCAGTCCTGGAGGAAAGGGATAGGCCATGGCACCACCCATCTCCTGTTCCGGTAAGGCAGGGGAAATAGTGTGGATCTGCACCCGAGCTGGGATGGTGTATTTGATGCCTTAATCTGTGGCACTACCAGGGCCTGGTGCTGCATAGAGCTGGAGGAGATCCAATGGGAGGAGAGATCCCCCTCTAATTTGCAGACCATGGTAAGGTGACCTTGAATACACTTGATGGTGGCACTTGAGTCCTTGCCCTCCCGCCATCCACTGGTCTCCTACAGCCCCACCACACTTGTTCAGACTCACAGGACAGCTGCCACGGTGAACACGCCACTCAATCACTACTCCACCATCTGTCACTCTATAGAATTCTGCATGCAATGAGCCCCATTGGTCTGAGTCCTGCCCTCCCTGACTTGTCCTGGGTCCACATCTGTCCCTTAGCCCTCGCACTTCTCTCAGGGCTAGATTCTCATGGGGGGGTCGGCTAGCAGAGCTGCCAGTGACGTCAAAGCTGCCTGCACACCGCCAAATCATATGTTCAAGAAGTCACCTGGACAAGGGTACCTAAAGCTCTGGAACTGTTTACGGGCATCCTGCCTATTTTGACCCGATTCTCCTGCGTTGGAACAGCCACCAAATCTCACCTTATCTTTGATCCTAACGGTTGGACTCCAAGGGGGGCACTGAGAGGGACACTGGCAATAGAACTGAGTACTGGGCTCCTGAGTACTGAGCCAGGTGAATAGCATCAAAGGAGGAGCCAGGGATATTTAAAACATGGGCACACCAGCCAGTGAGGAGTGAGGAAGAGGTGAGCTATAGCAAATCCCAGTGGTAGGCTTGCTGTTTAATGTTGTTAATGTCAATAAGGTACAAAACCTTTCACAGGATAAAAAATGGTCATTCTAAAGGCCTCTCTTCTCTGAAAAATAATCGAATAGACAAGAACATTCTGTAAAAGATTCAGTTTCTATGCTGACATCAGCAAGCTTGATCCAGAGGTACCATGCATCAGTTTTATGATGAGATGTAGATGTCTCAAGGGAAGTATTTGTTTTTAAACATTAAAAATACAAAACACTACATTATTTTCATATGACAAATCAAATACACTTCATCAAATACAAATGACAAACTGTTGAAACAGGTATTTTAAACCCATGTATTATATTTACTGCCCATCCCTGAATACATGCATCACTGACCCACTGGGCTACTAGTACTCACCCCTCTCACTCAGGACCAACTTTATAAAGATTAACTAAGCAAAAGCCAGTCCCATTGTTTATATGGGGCATAGTAACTGAATGTGTCATGCCCTTCAGGACACACACAATAACACACAATTAAATAACACACAATAAATTTAAGCAAGCTTACCAGATAAGTCTCAAAAGCAGGCAGATTCAATAAGCACACTAATTCTACAGGAGAATAGTTGGCCTTTTTAACAATTCAGGGAGAGCAGAAGCCACTCCTACCAATTGCCACCTAATTACCTCAGACCTCACTGATCTCAGGTGAGCCTGTGTCTCACTAGTATCAATGAAACTTTTACCTGACACCTCACAGTATACACTCAATACAGCCTAAAATGCACAAGCTAGCAGCACAGTTAAATAACACGATAAATTTAAGCAAGCTTACCAGATAAGTCTCAACAGCAGGCAGATTCAATAAGCACACTGAGCAGAAGATGTAATGGATAGGAAATAACTAATATAGCCAACTTAAAATGTGGCTGTTAAGTCAAATTCATTTTTAATTTAAAACTAAAACACTTCTTTTTGGCATCTCTGCTACAAATGGAGCTTCACATCTCTCTTGTTCTCTCACCTGTAATGCTATTATTTATCCCACCAGGCTCCACATGGTTGTATATCGTCCCCAGGGACAGATGAAGCCTTCATTGAAGAACTGGACACCCTCCTCATTTTCAGATGGTGACTCTTCACTCATTCATCTTGGTGACTTCAACCTCCCAAAGGCCAAGCTACATACATTCAGCATCCTTGAGGTTATATCATCTTTTGCTCTGTACCTATAAAAGTCTCCCATGACCCATTATGCTGGTCCTTGATCTTCACTTCTCTTCCACTCTGCACTCACAACATATTGGCCACCCCTCCTCATCTTTCTGACCATCATCTTTTGTGATTCACATTTTTTCTCCATCGTCTCTTCAACTGCTCCCCACAATATTCACTCACTTTCTCCACCTGCTCTTTCCTCCACCATCCGGTCATCCTTGACCCCACCTGAAACATTTCCCCCATGTCCATTAATGGTGGAAATGGCTACTAACCCTCCTCTCTCCTCTCTTCAATTCTCATTTAACCAACATTTACCCTTAGGACCTCAAGCTGGTTTAAGTGATTTGGAGGCCCTGTGTAAAGCTCTTCTCCATTAAGGTTACTCTTTTGAGGCTTCTGAGTGGCGATTTCACCAGCTGTTACAGAGAAGAGAAATAAACAAGTGTAGTTCATCAGAAAGCAATTTTGATACTCGTGTGAAACAGCTATACATTTGTTGTAAATGCATGTTTTTGTGCAGTGCTGTTTTTCACCCTTTTAAGAGACTTTTGATGATTTCCAGAAGTTCTTGTGTGCTCTAAAACCCAATACAGGTAATGCTTTGATGGTTGTGTTTGCTCGCGTGGACTGATACAATCTTGAAGCCCAAAAGCATGTTTTAAACATCATGCCTGAATAACATAAATTCAGCACAACTCTTGAGCTCTGCCTTTTTACAGAGCACTCTCCTTGGGAGCATTAACTTAATGAAAGTGGCCCTGCATTTAAGGAGCTATCACTTGCTTGCTGCCGCTCTCTTCTGAAGATCATTTGATATGGAGCTTCAAAGCTACCAACTTTGAGGAGGCAAATGCTCTGAGAGAGAGAGTGCAAAAAAGTTAATTGCAGATGGCAGAACCCAGGCTATTATTGTCATCACAGACAGATAATTTAATTTTTAGATTTGTTGTGGCAAACCCAAGGTTTGTTGTTAATTTGTGCAGTGGTTGGCGGCGTTACCATGGTTCTCTAATTAAAGTGCTACCTTCAGATTTCAGTTAGTGCTCGCTCATGTCCAAACCAAAACTTTAATGTAGGTACGAGACTAGAAAGCATATACAAATTCATACATTTTGGGAGCATATATTTTTACCACATCACATAATCACGGCTTTTCACTATACGTGAGTGCTCTTGGACATTTACTTTATACTATATACAGACACACGCGCATGTATATATAAACGTGTGTATAAAGTTTGGTCTGTCTGGTCTGATCCCACAGAAGTGCTACTATAGCACAAATCGCTGAAAAAGTTAATGCTGAATATTATAGAAAGGTGTCAGAGCACACATTTTGAGGACTCTGTGTGAGTGTGTGTGTGTGTGTGTGTGTGTGTGTGTGTGTGTGTGTGTGTGTGTTTGTCACTTACCTGGGAAAATGGTGGCACTCTGGGAAGATATGCTTTGGGCAGTGTTCTGCTGGGAACACTTGGGCACTGGCATTCATGCGGATGTTACTTTGACATCTATGACCTACCTTGGCAGCGGTGTTCCCTAATGACAGTGACCTCTTTCAAGCAGGATAATACACCCTGCCACAGTGGAAAAACTAGTTTTAGTATTATGGCTGATTGGTGTGTACACATATATTTAACATCATTCAGCCCCCAGCACCCCCCCATTTCATTTGGATTTTCCCATGATTTTGATTCATTTCACCTGTCCTGTGTTTCCTACTTTGTTCTAAGCCAAGCTCGACCCAGAGTTCATTGTCCATTCACCATTGTGTCTCTTGTGTGTGGGATGTTTGTTTCTCTTTCACAGTCCTGAGCTCTTCTTATATTAATGCCTGGCTCATATTATACTTGCTTGGGGATCTTCTATGCTACTCTGTGGACTGGATGCTACGTCTCCTTTGTAGGAATAAAAGTATTGAGATCAACAAGTGTGTTTCTCTTCTCTTCCACAGTGCAAGCACTTGATATTTTCATTTACTGGGATTATCTGAGAGATTTTGAATGCATGCACACTATAAAAAGCAGAGCAGGGCAGAAGATTTGAAGCATTTCTGTGGTTTACAGTGCATAGAGATATAGTTTTGAGATGTAGGGTTAATACAAAAATCAGTGGTCTATAGCATGCTGCCTTTGATGTTTTAAACATCAGAATGTCAGACTACACCCATTTAGAGCATGCTTGATCCTGAGCCAAAAAAAAAAGGTCTGAAAATAAAAATTTAATTTGTTGACGTTCGAGATCACTTTGCTGCAGAATTGCCCATCTCTTTCATCAGCAAATTTTAAATGCACACCAACCAGGCATGACAGCCCTCCATCACTCAGTCATGTGTCTGTTGTGCAACAGTGAATCCTGCTCTTTCTGCTTCACACAACAAACTTTCATTACATCGCATTACACATACCGCTGATAAAAATGTGTTACTGATCGAATCAGTCAGAACATGTATGCCTTTCTTCTGACAGGTTTAGGAGAAATGTGCAACAGTTCCAGAGGCCAAAACATCCTTTGCGAGAAACAAGAGGCCAAGATGTTTCATCCCAGTGAGGGTTTCAATAGTTTAATATTATGATATGTTATTTGATCATGGTCTGATCTGTTGTGATGGTCATCTAAATACAGCGACAGGATTTTTTTAATTAAAGCTAATGCAACTTTTTTTCTGGTACAACATGTACAATTTTAGGGCTAAAAAATTACTGTGAACCAATTTTGTGATGGGCAGTATTTCTTGTTACACTATTAATGTTTTGTCAATGCCAGTCACTTAAATTTTTCCACGGGCATTATATTTTTTCCACTATGTACATTATACACATACATATATAGTGTGTTTATATAGACACATATATACGGTGGCATACACATACAAATATCTATTTACATTGTTTTGTATTTGTATCTAGTTCTGTTGTATAGTTTTTGATCTATTGTTTTGCCACTCTCTACTGCTCTTACCTTTGTTCTGTCCATTTTATGCTGCAGTAATGCAAATTCCCACTTGTAGGACTAATAAAGGTTTATTCTTATCTTATGTTATCTTAATGAATAAGTCCAGATGTAAGAAACTCTGTAGATTTAAGTCTTTCACAAAAATCATAGATTTTATGTTTCAGTGGGCATTTCTAGTGAATGATCTCATGTTTTTTTCTTCCAGAACAAAAGCCTTCAAAGCCATTGTCTTCAAAGACCTTTCATGTGCTCACTCAACACAGTCATTGATGCCTGCCATGTATTGCAGAAGCTGCTTCAACAATGTGGATTAATCCTGGCATTCCTTCTCCTCCATGGTTGCCTATGACTTGACTTGTACATGTTCTGTGAGCAGCAGCAGTATGACAGAGAAGCTCTTATTGTGGGCTGGCATTATCTCCCTGGTGCCCTCAGCTGACTGTCTCAGATGGGTTGTGTCATGCACTGTTCCTGCCTGTGGAGCAGTATGTGAGGTCAGCCTGTGATATAATCGTATTATGAGTGAGGAAAAGAGGTGGGACTAAGTAAATTAGCACTTATTCCCGCTCCCTTTCCGACATGTATCAACTGTTTTAAAACTGGATAT
>JBBPDC010044648.1:0-11655 GCA_037974485.1 Hemigrammopetersius urotaenia
GTGTGTGTGTGTGTGTGTGTGTGTGTATATATATATATATATATACACACACACACACACACACACACACACACACACACACATACATACATACATAGGCTTGTGTAGGCCTACGCCTTGAAACAAACACCTGTATTGGCTAGCCACTACACTTACATCAGCAATCAACTAAACATCAACAAAATTTTTACCATGGAAATCCCCCATGAGCTCATAATGTACATTCAGACATTCAGTCACACCTACCACTTGTTTGTTAACAAGCTCTCAAAGCAGCAGCAGGACTTACATGGTAGTGGTATGTTTGTGTATGTGTGTGTGTGTGTGTGTGTGTGCGTGTGTCTGTGTGTGTGTGTGTGTGTGTGTGTGTGTGTGTGTGTGCGCACGTGTGTGTAGACACACAGCAGTGATGCATGACTTATTTAATACGTCAGTGTCACTGAAAAGTCCACCCACTAAATATCAAACTAAAAGTGTTCTATGGTCACTGATGAAAGACTAGAGGATGACAAACACAGGAAAGTATACTGTGCCACACTCTCTGTAGTGAAATCATGGTCATATTGTTTAGGAATAGCCCTGAAACTGTCAATGGCTGTGCACTAGGCTCACATGAACCTGGCTTGTCCATGTGTATATAAAATGTAAAAAAAAAAACAAAGAACTTTATGGAATATGGTATTTTTGCTTGTGGTAGACACATCATTTGGGTCATTGGTTTATAAGGGGTTTTTTATCTACACGGTTTTAGAGAAACATTTTGAAGAAAATGATGATGAGGTTTGAAAGGGGGCATCAAAGCCTCATGTGATGTTTTGTTGTTGTGAAACTCCGGCAGACCACATGCCCGAACAGACACGGACACGCCATGCCAAGGTAAGAAATAATTGCACAAAATGTGTTACTTCCACAGAACAAAAATCTAGATGTTCTGGAACTACTTGGTAAACAGCTAGTGTGTGTGCTTTAGTGTAAAAAAGAATGATATTAAAGAACATGCTTTTGTTAAGCTAACACTAATCTCTCCCACTCTTAAACCATTGTTATTTTGAATGATACGTTTAGCCACTTCACAAACAGTTTGATACAAAAAAGTAAAGCCTCTTAAATGAACTGATGATGCTAGAGATTTTTGGACAAAAGGAGGAAAGAAAGAGCTCTTTGTCGACTCACCCAGGCTTAATTAAAAGACAGGCTTTAAGGGTACAGGTCCCACTGATATACTGTTCCCTTTATTCCTATACTGTTACATTTTTGTCCTGTTGCTGTTGACATGGCAATCTTTGTACAGTGTTGATTCTCATAAATCTTTGTAATCGTTGCACATTTAACTACGTAGTCGCTGGAATCCAGTATCTGACGCAATAATTTATTCACTCTCACTTGGTAATCTTTTTGCTGGCTGCACTATACACTATCTCTCCTGTAATCTTTTATTGTTTGCTCTTGGGTTTTCAAGTCATGCACTTTTCTTTTTGTACTCCTGATTGCTCTGTTGCATTTCAAGCAGACTTTTCAAAGACAGAAAGCCTTTCCCAGCACACACTAGGCTTCCATTACTACACATTTGATAGTGGAAGGGAAGCTCGTTTATCGCCATTCTTAGTCTTTCGAACTGGCCAAAACGAGTCACTGACCCACTAGAGGAAGTTTGAGATCTTGGAAAGAGAGTCCTTACTCTAGGCCTTTTTTTGGAAAAACAAAAGAGAAAACAGAAGAAAGCCAGAGAAATGGGAAGTTTTGATTCTTATGTTAGCATTTCTAGGACAGCAGTTCATCCTCGGGTTGTCTGCCCAGAGTTTCAGCGCTGACCGCTGTTGACTCTGATGGTTTCACCGTAACCATGCTGTTTTTTCTCCGTAGTTGTTTTGATAAGACATGTTTCCGCCGTGTTGTGTCTTCTGTTCATTGCGTCGCTCTGCTTCCTTCCATCTCACATTGCTTAGCAAGAGAGGGCCTGTCCCTCTACACTGAGGGAGGTGTTTCTCTCTATTGTCTCTGCCTTTTTCTCTGTCTTCCTTCACTTGCATCACTAAAGCTCTGGGGGAAAGTACACTACACCTCTCCTGCTGGACACCTGCTGAGGAAGCCACAGCATACGCGCACGCTGACACTCCTTTTATTTACCCGCCACGCAAAAACCCAGCACCACAGGAAGCACAAGTTAGCCTGAGGTTTCTCATCAGACACAGCAGAAGGCAGGGAGCAGAGACACCCTCTCTCTCTCTCTCTTTCACCCTGTCTGTCTCTCTTGCTCTTCACTCCTGACATTCACCCATCAGAGTTCTGTTTGCGTCTGGTCTGCGCCTCACTTGCGTCTGGTTCACTTCTTCTCGACAGCGGATTTCTGCACGTCATCTGCTGTGCTATGTCTGGATCTGGGCGCGAGAGCAGACAGCTGGATGGCAGGAAGGACGGGCTGGACAGCAGCGGGGCCCATGTGGCCCAGCTGAGGAGACTGGTCTGGCTGCTGCTAGTGTGGGCATCCTTCCTCACAATGGTCCTAGCTGCCTCCATCTCTCTGCATTTCATCCTTCCCCGACCTTCTAACACAACGGTATGGTGTGGTTTAGTTCTGCTCATCAACAGGTCGTGCCATTTGACCATAACTTGTGAACTGAGAAGTGACTAGAGTTAGCTACAACTGGACCTTGTCACCTGAGATGAAGGTGACGTTACAGCCTAAGGTGAAGCTGACGTTTTTACGCGTTCCCCAATCAGGCAAGAGTCAAATGATCTATACAGAAGCCTCCAGCGGTCAGTGTGAGGGTTTAGGGAACACGCCTCTACATGCCCAGCAAGCTCAACCTTATTCTAAAGCAATGTTAAACAAACATAGCACATTTTTGTCAGTTAAATAGAGCTTATCTGCTTTACACAAGCTCCAGGGTTTGTTTAACGAATTATTCAAAAGGTTGTGAGCTGTGAGGAAATGTTTCTTAATTCCTGCATTTCCTCTGGTGGTTTAATTCAGTAGTAACACCTATTGTGACATGTAAATGTAAACGTAACAAGTGAACTTCTGAAACCAGGAGCTACTTAAACATCGCATTTGTTTTCACACTTGTAATTATGATTTAGGCCAAGAAATTGCTTTAGCAAGACTAGTTACCAGTTCATATCTGTTTCTTCTTCCCAGACAAGCTTCATGGTAAATACAGTAGCACTGTGGGTTTCCCACATGTATCTACTCCAGTTAGTTTCTGGCTTCAGGTTCAAAATATCAGTACAGGTCGCAGCATTAAAGTAGTATGTCACTGTCACTCTGCTCCCCCAGCTGGAACATGACTCGCAGCAAGGTGTGGGCCCTTGTGGGAGTTGGTGGTTTATTATCATGGCAAGTGCAGTACAATGGAACCAGTTCTCCCATTTTGAGAAAGGGGAGGGGGAGTGCATTTCATGTCTTAGTCATTTTCGGCTAGCAGAACAAATAACCACAGAGATGAGACAAGGCAGGATATTCTGCTATGAGTCACAGCTTCTTCTTTTTGATCTATGGTACATGATGGGTGCAGACAATAACTGTTTCTACTTCCACAATTACATTACAGTTAGAGCTGTCAATCAAGGCTGATTTCCACTTTTGGGAATGTTCTCATCTTTTAAACACTTTGATGACAATACGGTAAATGTGATCCTATTGCAAAATGCATGATGACAGCCCAGAAAAATGCCATTTTTATCACAATTCGCTCTGTCCACAGGTCCCAGACAACAGCAACCATCCTATACTATTCAGTTATGACTATCATGGTAAGACTGATCGGTTATTATTCTTTCATTGTAAACACAACTAGTGTGGTCAGATTACAATCAAATCTACCAAACCACATTTGGAAGTGGTCAGACACAGATTTTGACACAATTCAACGCGAGTGTAAATGCATTGAGATTTCAGGTCCTAATAGGTCCGAGGACAAACTATGAAATGCACGATGCAAAACATGCATGGGTAGATTTACCAAGTGCTTTCCTGCACTCTGTGCTGATAACAGTGTGAAGTGTAAATGTATTTCAATTCTGGTCCTACCCCCAATTCTCAAGTAACATTTGTCTTTGCTTCCAGAATCCAAAGGTAGCACTTCTGGAAGTTTTGAACTGATGTGGCGAAATAACAGTCACACGGATATCATACTGGAGGTCGAACAGGATGGCACTTATTTCATCTTTCTGCAAGTGACTTTGAAGCAGCCACATTCAAATATGAGCAATGTTTTTGTTAGCAAGGAACATGATCCAAAATCTGCCATTTTAGAAGGACACATCAATGGATCACAACTGTCTACAGGATTTTTGGGTAAGGGATTCCGCTTGCAAGAAGGAACGATTTTGAAGGTTACCTGCGACTGTACTGCGGCAGTGGACTACAAAAACACGTACCTGGGCATAATCAAACTCCGCTGAAATTCCTCTGTACTGGACTTAACGTCATGGAAGTAAGATTGAGGGTGTCATCGACAGCAGAGAACAGACTGATCTTCTGCCTGGAAGTCTTGATGTGTGCAAGGTGTGCAACTCCCCGGTAGAAGCACACATTTATGGCTGTCCGGGTCAGTAATGGCTTCTTGAAGATTTCGCCTCAGAAGACTGATAACATCCCATTGACACCCATTGATTCAAATACTAAAATTTCAATTCAGATTTCATAAAACCATCAGTAAAAAGGGATGAATGTTCCCGTGAACCCCCTCTTTAAGGTGTGGTTTTACCATTAGGCTTCTGCTTTTGTGGCTCAAAGGAAGAATGTAAGACCTGTGGTTCTTATTGCACTTTGCTTTAATATGAGTTCTACTGTGGATGTTAGAGGGGGCTGGTCTTTCCTCTAATGGCAGAGAGCACTACCCTTCATTTGCCTATTGGGCCATGATAGAGACATAAACAAAATGTCTTATTTTTGACAGTTGCACAAAATATCGTATTTTTGAAATTCTGATGAAAACTCCAGAAGAGGCTAAATAAAAAATAGTATAAAATAAATATAAAATCTGAGTACAAAAGTGTACATACGTTTTTCTATTTTAGTTCTGTATTTACAGAGTTTTAAAGAGCACCACAAACTGTTATTTGTCTGATAACACCACATTCTGGTGCTATATAGAACAATTAATATACTTGTTAATCTACATTTTTTAAGGGTATTTTATTGCATTGCATTCTATTGAAATTGTGTGTATAATGCAAACATTGCCTCAGTTTGTTGACGAATAAAACAATAATATATGTCAGGAGTTAAAATGCCTAGGTAACCTAGAAAAATGTGAAACACCCATTTCTAATGTATGAAAAAGTATTTGCCCCCCTCTGATTTGTCACACTACCTTTTATTCAGATGCTCATCAAAAATGTCATTTTTAAAGGAAGAAGTTTCATAAAAAAATCAACCATGGGAAACATGAGTTCCCTCTCTAAACATAATAACTCATTGTGTCACCTCTAGCCACCACAACTGCAGCCAAAGCAATTCGATGTGACTATCCGGTCGGTTAATTTTCCCATGGGTGACATTGGTGTTGTGAAACTTCTTCCTCGAGCCTGAGCTGCCCAGTCAACTGCGTCTCAATGACGTTTAAGTAAGAGCTTTGACTTGGCCACTCCAAAACCTTGATTTGGTTCCTTTTGAGCCATTCAGGAATGGGCCCGATCTTGTGCTTGGATCTTCGTCCATACTTTGTGAGCTCTCCAGTGTAGCTCCTCTTACTCTTACCTACCCTTTATTTGCTCCACCATTAACCTCTGGAAGACCGCAACTCTTGTGGGGTTGCATCATCTTACTACACCGCGGTGACTCAGTTGTGAGACCCCATTACGGATTGAAAGTGAGAGTGTTAGCGACTGAGATTTGTTTAATCTTGTCTTCTCTGAGCTGACTCAGAGCTCTCTAAGAATAGATCATTTAGCAGCTATTGAGGGATCTGGCCTGTACAGCCTGACGGAGCCTGATCGTCATCATCCTCCACCCTCCAGCTGTGCTTGATCTTCTGATCACACACTGATTACCAGCAGTAGAGCAAAATCCATTGTGTAATCCTCCCTGTATCTAGTGCAATGTGTCCCAATTATCATCTGCATTTAGTTAACAGGTTGAGTAACTAAGGGGTCAGTTACTTTTTCACACTTGTTCAGCTGGGGCTGGATAACAGTTTTCCCTGAAATGGTGGTTGGAAAACTATACTCAGGTCTTACTGAGCTCTAGAACAATTAAGTGTGACCAATGTTAGGAGGCTGGCAAATTCTTTTTCTCAGCACTGTCAATCATTTTTTTAAATATATATATTGTTTATTTTTTTTCTTAATTTATTCCACTGTTCTTATTTATGATGATATTTCAAGTCTTAATTTTATGTCAACATGACAGTATTACTGCTAGTATGACTTGACTAAAGTTACTCATCATCTCATTGCATATTGTATATGTACAGTGTTTCATATCAAAGTATGAGATGATTCAAATCGTAATAAAGTCTATTGTGCGCCGGTTCCACAGCACTGCCCTCGTTTTCGCTCATGATCGAGTGTGTTGCTAGTCTTTTCATTTTTTTGCTGTTGACATTTCCTCACACTTATCAGGCTCCGATCGGCCCTTCGTCACAAGGTCGCCTACACAATTAACCATGAATAGAACTCCAAACACCACTACAAATAACGCTTACTTTTTATTTCTTGGAAGGAAATTTCAGACAAATTGGAAACATTATTCAATCCGGCACATTTGCAGCTCATGACATTTACTTTTACCTGGACTCTTAACATTTCATTTTCCACTTTTGACTCCATCAGGTTATGACTTTCAGTTTTCAGAGCTGTCAGTTTTTTGTTTCAGCTTTTTATGGTGTATGAATGTATTCTCTGCCACACTTTCATTGACCGTATTGTTTTTTATTCATTGACTGTAAAACCTTGTTTATAGCGCCTGTTTGAACTACCTTGCGCTTTTCTTTCAGGAGCATCTTCAGGCTGTTTCTGCAACAAACCAGTACATGAATGAACAATATAAACATGAAGCCACTTTAGATGAATGTCTCCAGGAAAGAAACTCTATGGGAAAACGTTCATAGCTATTACTGATTCATTGTTGCTCTGGTTTTCCTAGTTTGTTTGGATTTTGTTTTGCTCTTCTTTTTCAACATAAGCTCTCTCTATTTGAATGTATTCACAGGGCTACTATGAGAATCGTTGCGTTGTCTCGGAAGGCTTCTGTGTTTGTAAAAAAAGTTATGATGGGAAATAAAAGCTCTTGTTTAACAATGACCGAAGTGCTGACTCTTGCAAGTCTGTTCGCACTGTTCGCAAAACTATGAGTAATCTATACAACCCCCCCCCCCCCCCCCTTCCTTCACAGAAAATCTGAGTCAAGTGTGGGCTTCCACAAAAGGGCTTATGTTTGATCTTAAGACAGTTAACAAGTCTGATTTGTGTACTTACATAGTGTATTTTGTCACCTCCCCCCAGTGTTTCACCCCCCAACCTGTATTTGCCCCTCTTTTAACTTCGATCAGACCGCAACTCATCACATTACTACATCATGCTGTGACTCACATGTGAGACCCCCATTATGGTTTGAAAGCGAGAGTTTCAGTGACTAAAAGTTCTTAAATCACGTCTTCTCTAACCTGACTCACTGCTCTCGAAGAATAGTTATGGTTATCGTAGGGACCTGATCTGTATAAACCGTATAAAAGGCCTCTACAGCATGTCTGTGAAATGTAAATGTGCCTGAAAGGCCTGCAATGCCATGCAAGAACCGCCTAAACAGCTTTTAAATGGATAGTTCTTCCATCCATTCACACATCCATCAATTTTCTGAGCTGTCTACCCTTTACCATGTTCATGGGGGGCGATGTTGGAGCCTATTCTACCCATAATAGGGCTAAAGGCAGAGAAGAATCCTAGATAGCTTGGGTGGTTCTGTAAAGGACCATTTCTGTACATGAAATATGTGAATGAAGAACTTCAACATGAACATCCATAAGACCAAGAAAATTGTAGGGGCCTGGTCTGGATAAACTACAGGCCTCTTCAGCAAGTCTGTGAAATGTAAGGGTGCCAGAAAGACCTTTGCAGAGCAACGACATGCAAGAACTGCTTAATGGTTTCATGGATGTTCATGTTAAAGTTCTTCATTCACATGTGTCATGTACTGAAATGGTCCTTTAAAGAACCATCCAAGCAAGTTTTCTCTGCAATATTTATTTGTAATAGTCTCAAAGCCCCAAAAGGCTGTTTGTTTGTGTCCTTTTTTCTTTTTAAATAACATAATGGGCAAAAAAAAATGCTGCTCAAGGCAAAAATGAATGTACAAAAAGGTTCTGATGCTGGCAACTGCTGATCAGGCGTTTCCTTGATGATTATGGCTCCGCCGTGACACACACTGAAAAGAAAAATCCCCGGCTAATAATTCCTGGGTGTCGGTTACGCAGACCTGAATGCTTTATTTCCTGTTAAATGTCAATTAAGAACACACATTCAACCCACTTTCCTGCATTCAGAGTAAACAGAGGTCCCAAACTATACTATACTATACTATACTATATTAGACGGACACCGTATTTTTAATGTATTTTTAATTCAACTCTGTAAGACTGGAAAGCCTGTGCCTAAGGTTGTGTAAACAGTTTAGAGGTTGAGAGTAAAGCTGGCTGATATCCCTGTGTTTCACCTATAGGTGGGTGTTTGGCTGAATTTGAGAAAATGCTCCAATTCGGAGTAGAAGAATCACTCATCGCTGTCAAATGAGTTCATCACGCCTGCCCACTCCTTCGTATGTGCTGTAGCGCAGCCTCAGTTGTTTTCCACCACATTGCATTAGGAAGACATGAGAAAGTCATCGTTTAATAGAAACATATCACACAGACACCGATGGAAAGAATGCAGACACCGAGATTGCGCCTTCCTTCGCAGATCTCAAGAGCTCAGATAATTCAGCTAATTCATTCATCATTCGCTCTTCCCTGTAATGAACCGATACGAGTGAGTCTCACTTTCACTCTGGCTGCCTGATTCTGCTGCTTTTCCCCCAGTCCCTTCACCACAGCTCTCGTCTCACATGTGGCTCTCCGTCTGGGTCTCCCTCGCTTTGTCTCTCCCCCAGTGGAAAAGGAAATTGAGAAATGCTAATTATAAAAAAGCCACATGAGATGCTGGGCCAGAAGAAGGGGCTTTAAAGAGAAATGAACCTGCGATCTATTCTCAGCCTGTTGAGATGGGAACAAGGCGACGTTCAGATGACAAATTAGAACATCCCCTACACGCTTCCACTGAGTTCACCACTGGTTTGGAGATAAACAAACATCTCGCTGAAGTTCGCACCGTGGTTTCTTCTTAAAGAAGTTTGGTGTTTAGATTTGGCTTTACTCTGAACATATGTATGACAGATACATAGGATTTCAGATGAAACACTTAATAAGTCTTGGATATTTTGGGTTACAAATAAATTAAGACATCTGGAAATAAGCATGATCCACACCAGTCAAAGGGATCTGAGTTAAGACCAAGAGTAATGGTTATAAATTTCTTACTGGTCATAAGGTTTTTCTTTAAATGATAAAGACCAGCATAATCCACAGGCAATATGGTGATATAGTGGTCAGTGCTGTTACCTCTGAAAAAAGTCCTGGATTTAATTTCTGAGAATTTTTTTTTCTCTGTGTATGTTCTCCTCATGTCCTTGGGGTTTCCACTGGGAGCTCCGGTTTATAAGACATATACAGTTAGATCCGTAAGTATTTGGGCATTCATTTTTTGTACTTTTCTTTCTGTGTACCACCACAATGGGTTTGAAAATAAGATGTGATAGAGCCTCGAATCTGGGTTGTGGCCCTGTGTAAGTGGAGGTAGCGTGGCTTTCCTCTGGGGTCTCCCACAGTCCAAAGACATGCCCATCGGGTGAACCAGGAATTCTACATTGACCGTGGGTGTGAGTGTGTGAGTGAATGGTGTGTGTGTGTGTGGGTGTGTGTATACCCTGAGGTGGGCTGGCACCACGGGTGACCGGGGATAGGCTCCGGGTCCCCACTACCCTAGTAAGGGTCAGGTGTCCCATTACTTTTGTCCATACTTTTGTCCAAAAGTAATCGGACGCCTGACCGTGACACCAAAAGAGCCTTTAATAACGTTGCATTCAGATACAAAGACTTTCATATAGACTTGGTCCCTCATTGCAGCTGCTATAATGGTTCCCCATGCTCTGGACTCTGAAGGTACCTTGTTTTTCTATAATAAACTTGAATGTCTATAATAAACTTGAACTTTTCTATAATAAACTTGAATAACCCTAACCCTAACCCTGCAGTAGCAAATAGCTTTGGTTTCATATTTGATTTGATTGCATTAATGTTTAAGTCGAGATTTGCAGAAATATCTGAATATGTGTTAAAGGGAACACTGCTGTTAAAAAGCTCCTTATTCGTTTAAAGTGTTTGCAAACCAAATATTATTGCACTTTTGTTCATATAGCAGTACTTTAAAAAGAAAACAATACACTACTTTTGAATTATTTAATTTTGTGTGTAACAATGTGATTAATCACAATTAATCACAATTTTCTTTGGTATGTGCTGTCGTTTTCTTTGGTATAAGCAGGATAAATACAGTAATAAATTACTAAAAAATGCAGAAATAAAAATACAGGGGTTTCAGAAGAGCAAAACAAAAAGCATGAGAACACTCGAGACTCCACCGGAAAATTCTGGCGTGACAATTATCTTGAAAATAAAAGTAAAGGTAAACCTGCATTTGTACTGTACAGTTTACACTGAACTCCTGCAGTGCTGGAATATAAAATAGACTGTACTGTAACTAATGAACGGGCGTTTTCTTTGGTATAAGCAGGGTAAACACAGTAATAAATTCATTTAGTTTACAGTAATAAACGAAAAAAAAACACGATCATCACCAATCATCACCAAGGACAAATAAATAGCGTTCTCAGACGTCACAAAAGCAAAAAAAATGCGGAGGATATCTTCAGTTTAGTGCGGGGGTTTCAGCAAACAACAACTGAATCCGCGTTAAACTGGGAGTTTACTGTATATATACATATTCACTAGGGAGCTCCCTGTGCTCCCAGTCTCTTGGAACTGCGGATTCCACAGAGGGGAAACGCTGAAGGCTCATTAAATCAGTACAGGAAAGGCAGTCAGACTTTTTTAGTGCCAGATACAGTAATAATATTATAAACTGAGTATGTTCAGGTCATGTTGTTACTTAGCAGTGTCTATTGCTGCATAACAGTGCCTGGTGTTATCACACCCCAGTTTCTAGCATTATTACACAACAATACCTTTATCTGCTTTATCTGCTACTATTATTACGTCTCATACATTCAGACGAATGCATTTTTTACTGTGTTGTAGTTTTACAGAGACTCCCTTAAACTCAAATTCTGCCTCTAAATATTACTTACTGAGCGTGTCAGTAATACAGAGAGTATAGAATATTGTTACTATGATGTAGTTGTTGCTGTTTTTAGCTTTTTTCAGTCTTACTTATTGATCAGAATCATAGGAGCTTGTTATATTACCAGCATTCAAATGAGGATTTCCAGTGCTTCAGTCTATCAGATGGCGCAAAACTGAATGAAAGCACACAGTGTGAACAGCATGAAATTCTTCCTCTGCATTTAACCCATTCACCAAGTGAAGCAGGGGGCAGCCAGGA
>JBBPDC010044688.1:0-11653 GCA_037974485.1 Hemigrammopetersius urotaenia
CAGGGAGACTGTCCCCTGTAGTTAGGGAATGGAAGTCGCTTTGGATAAAAAGCGTCTGATAAATGCCGTAAATGTAATGTAATGTTTAGGCCACAAGGTTGCGATCAATAATGAACTTGTCGATTCCAGTTCAAATAAGGAAACGGAATTAACCAACTACTGGAAAGTGAACTAGAGGTTTAGGAATTGTAATACTTTTTGTAAGCCACTGTATATGTCAATATCAGTTACAGGCTTCAAATTCAAGTTTTATTTGTGACATACACAATCATATACTGTACGACATGCACAGTCCGGAATGGTTATTGCTGTATGATACCCAACCTGAGGGAAGAGGCTCCTCCTCATTCTTTCTCAAAAGGGGGAAGAGTGAAACATGTCTTTTACATTTTCAAATGTCCTTTTTTATATAAATAAAAAAGGTTAACTAAAATAGTATCCCATAGAGATGCTAACAGAATGTAACTTGATTGTATGGATGTGTTTTTTGACGGTGTTTTGTTATTTATAATCCCAAAGGAAGGCCTAGCCCTTACAGTCAGAGGCTGCCTATATGAACATGAGCTTGTACAGCTACTTATGCGTTAACTAAAAATAGAAACACTGGCAACCTTTTTTTCATGTCCTTCATGTCGAAAATTCTGTGTGTGTGGAAAGATGAAGAAGCTGCCGGAGTGCAGCAGTTAATGTTTGCACAATGTCTTTTCTATTGCAAACAGTCTCTCCATGTTTGGTTCTATAATGTTAACATCAAACGTATCAAATGCTGCTTTGCTGAAGTGTCTTGCCTGAAAAAAAAAAAGATCTGATGCGAATCTGCTAATT
The DNA here is from genome assembly GCA_037974485.1 of Hemigrammopetersius urotaenia. Classification (NCBI taxonomy): domain Eukaryota; kingdom Metazoa; phylum Chordata; class Actinopteri; order Characiformes; family Alestidae; genus Hemigrammopetersius; species Hemigrammopetersius urotaenia. The sequence goes on from JBBPDC010044688.1 coordinate 826, forward strand.
GCATTTCCGTTTCAGAGACAATTCAGGTTGTAAGACTACAGCTAATGCTTGCTGTTTTGGTACAGGGTAATCTGATTGAGCACGTGGTCCCTGACTGATATCTGCACTCAGCAAAGTCAGCATCCGATCCAGTGTGTTAGTAAGAGAAGCACACATCAGCGATGGCTGGGTTTTTGGATAACTTCCGCTGGCCAGAGTGTGAGTGTGTCGACTGGGGCGAGAGGAGAAATACAGTGGCCTCCATTGTATCTGGAATTCTGGTAGGGCAAAGTTTTGAAATTATTTTTATTCATTTCAGTAATTAATTTTTTTCACTGTTCATTAATACTGGGCACATTTAACCTCATGTTCTGTATCATGAGGTAGCTCAGTGGGTAGCATACTCTTCTGGGCCAAGAAGGCATGGGTTCGAATCCTACCTTCAGCACCACCACTGCGTCCCTGAGCAAGACCCTTAACCCTAAGTTGCTCCAGGGAGAGACTGCCCCCTGCAGTTAGGGAATGGAGATCGCTTTGGATAAAAGCGTCTGATAAATGTAAATGTATCGTGTCTGCTTTAGGCACGAAGGTCAGGTTTTGCCCTCAGTACTATTTGATGATAAATTGTCAATGTATATGTCGTCAATATAATTTCACAAACTGTTTAAAAACATTTGAAAGCAGCTGAAAACACAAAAAAAAACACCTGAAAGCACACAACAAGGAAGTAAGGAATTGCATTAGTCACAAATATTGTCACAAATGGTAAAATTCCTTTCCTCTAAATAAATTGCTTATTGCAGACTATAACTTTTAAATTTATAGATGTTCATTTATGGCAAATGTTCTATTGTATCGACATGTGTTAACTTATTAAAGGAAAAATACTTATTTTCAGAAAAACAAAATAATTCAGAGTATTCTGAGAAAAAACATTTTCTCATTTCGTTTTTGACCTGAATTTTCTATATAGTGGTATTAATTGGAACCAAATTGCGACACAAATATAGACCATTTTATTTAGTACCTGAAATGACCAGGAAACCTACATGAGTTTTGTAATGTTGAACATGGTACGATAGTATTTTTACAATTTAATAAGATAATCCTTTACAACGAAACTGATGGATTCCCACTTTTAATTGCTTCTCTCCTATTTTCTTCAGTTCTTCACAGGGTGGTGGATTATAATTGATGCAGCTGCATGCTACCCAGATCAGAAGGACCTGAACCATGCCTTTCATACATGTGGGGTCTTCTCCACGCTGGCTTTTTTCATGTAGGTGATTTGTCTAAAGCAGGGGTCTTGATATTGTAAGCCAGGGGCTTCATGACACTAAAGCTCATGTGAGTTAGGAAAAGAGATGCGTCTGAATGCTTGTTGTGGTTTCATTAAAAATAATCACCCCATGAATACGGCTCCATGTGCTTTCAGCCGTCCTCAACCATAAATGGCGTGGTAAGAGCTGGCAAGTCTCCAAACACTGTTTCTATAGCAACCACACTATCACACTCTCGCGGAAATGCATGTAGTTATTTTTACTCTTCTGAGACGCCCCATTCAGGGCCAGAGTGAAAGAGAAAACCAACATTCCAGCTTTCTAAACCCTCTCCTTGTTCTTGATCACTAGCTTATTTTTCACTCGTAAATCATAGAAACAGACACGTTTTGGAGCCAGACTTCTGAATCAGAACTATTTTTATTCCTAAAATAGTGTGGAACTGGCCAAACCTAAAAAGTGGAATGCATACTGAGTTTTTAATGTTGTCAGTATTTTCAGTTTGTTAGCAATACTGCTAGTTTTCAAGTCTCTTCTGTATCTTTACTGTAAAGGCAGTTACTGGTGCTGAATAACTGGTCTCTCTGTATCTCTGTACAACAAATTCTAGAATGTCATGGGATGCTGTTCCGCCAGTAAACATTTACAAAACACCTTTATTTTTGTAGATCATATTAAAGCCTAATTAAAGTTAAGTAAATCAGTATTATTTGCTCCCTCAAATTCTGTGCTGTTTTCTATTGCTTTCTAGATTTCCCATTTTTGCATATTTGTCAAACTTAATTGTTTCAGATCCTCAAAGATAAAGTAAAATTGCAGTTTCTCAGTTTAACTGACATCAAGATTGGTTACACTAGATCCTCCCATACCTGATTACTGTCAGCCCCATTGAATCTATACATCACCTGAAAACAACCTTTTTGGCTCCTTACTTTCTCTAGGGGGCGCTGTGTAAGTAATAAAATTCCAGTTTCTACACCCACGTAGTGTGCAGTGTGTCCTTTATGGAGTTCCGCACATGTGGCTGAATCTGCAGCATGTAGGGAGCAGGGAGCCGTTTGGGACACTTAAGTACGGAAATAAACACCACAGAGAAAGAGAGGGAGGAAGAGAAAATAAAAGAAGGAACTGAATGTTGAGAGAGAGAGAGAGAGAGAGAGAGAGAGACTAACTAAGAAAGAAAGAGGAACTAAAAGTTTACCGCCAATTAAAAAATGTTTTGTTTCTCATCTATTTTCTATGTCTTATATGACATTTTGAAACCTCTTAGTGTGAGGCATGTGTAAACACTGGGGCTGTATCGATATGCAATAGGAAACCGAAATCAAGACACTCAGATCTACGAACCCGTGCCGCGGTGTGAGAAGGCAGCATTGCAACACGCCCCTTCCAACTCCCGGAGTTATCCTTTACGTCCAGATCTAGTGTTGTGTCGTTCAGGAATGAGTCGTTCAAAATAATGAATCTTTTAAGGGAACGTACTGAACCGAATCACTTAATTTGTTTCTCAGTTCAGTTGAGCTTTCAGCAGTCCCAGGAGGGACCGCGAATGAATTAACGAATCACTCAGTGAACTACACTCTCCTGAATCACTTTCCTCTGAGGGATACACTTTCATGGCGGCCGAAGTTCTTGGTTGTTTTAACAGATTTAGTTTCCAACTGAACAAACATAAAACATTAGTAGTGAGACTCACTCAACTTGTGTTCAAGTGTAACTTTTTTAAAACAAATTTTTTTTAACTAAAGTGCTAAATTGCCACTGCAACAACTCCTGAACAGTAGGCCCCAGCATGTAATAAGTAGTGTATAAAACCAGCAGTGCATGATTCATTGCAACAATTTGCGAGGTAATGGTGCATGTTCTTTGTGAATCCTTCAGTGAATGTATTGTGTGGTAAACGTTCAGTGAACAGATCACTCACTGAGCCCCATTTGTCGAGAAGGCCAGTTAAATAGCTACCATAGGACAGGACACTTAAAACATGATTTATAAACAAGTTTATTTTTACAAACGACTTTGTCAAAGCAACACAGCCACAACATTCTTGTTTCCAAGTCCCGGATGGTGTGAACTGAACTGAAACCTGAACTGTTCAGCTGTGAATCCGTTCAGGAAGTTGAAGTTGTTCCTGCTGCCAAGCACAGAATGATTCGGTGATTTGGTGAACAAATCTTTTGAACAAATCTTTTTAGTGAACTGATTCTAGTGATTCAGTACATCTAAAAGAACTGCCGTGCACGTCACTACAAAGCAGTACCACCCCATCCGCCCCAAAAAATAGTGATACGAACCGAATCGTGGGTCAAAAATCATGATACGAACCGTATCGTTACAGCCCTAGTAAACACAGAAGAAATCAATTCACTGCTGAATGTTCTGAATGTTCATTACCTGTGATGTAGATGGATACCACGCATTCTTAGGTAAAATGAAAATAACCAGTACTGCTTTTTTACAAAATCAAATATAGTAGTTGAGTAAGGTAACACCCTGCTGGCTAAGGATATAGTTAAGAAGTCTGATGAAAATGAATACAACATCTGACAAAATGTATTTTTGTCTGAAAAACTGCCCTCCTCTGGGAAGAGGGTTGAGGGAGGACAGTATTTGGTGAATATCAATAATTTTGCCCTGATTCCTCCCCTTTTTCAAAATGTGTATTTTCCAGCCCTAATTACAAATATCCTTTAGAGGTAAACAAATCCATGGCTTAGAAGTAGCTAGGACTAACTCATCTGTACGTCGATGAGAGGACAACAATTAGAAAGCTGTACCTCAAACAAAGAAAATTTGTGTCAATAAATAAATGAAAAATTACTGGTGCAGTTCTGAGTCAGCATGTTTTGTGTGCAAGGAGATGTGTTAACATTATTGTCCATGGCCAGCACAATCAGAGGCAGTAGAAAGTGTCCGGTGAACCAGATCCTTGTGTTTGGAAAATGCTTGTAGTCATGAAGATGATTTTATGTGTGTTGCAGGATTAATGCTGTGTCAAATGCTCATATCCGTGGAGAAGGCTACGATGAAGGCTGCCTTGGAAGGACAGGTATGGAGACATGCAAGCCATTGTCTGTGATATACTGTATATACAGTATATTTTTGCTATAAATAGAACTTTGGAAAAAATAAGAGACCACTGCACAATTGTTCAGTTTCTCGGGTTTTATCTTTTATAGGTGCAAGTATGGAACTGAACTGAGCAGTTTTGCCTTCGTTTTAAACACTGCTGACAATATTTCTCCTAATTTCCGAAAAAAAATTTTTTAAAGGAAATTACACCAAAATAATATATATATGTATATATGTGTGTGGTGTGTGTGTGTGTATATATATATATATACCAGCTTTAAACCATCTTGATGAACTATAAAATATTGTTTTTCTTCATTTAACTATGTATAAAGTGGGTAGAGCTTCAAATTCATGTAAGCCAACATTCATGTATGAAAAAAGGAGTTTTAAAGGAAATGGAACTGTTTAGACTCATTCGGTGATTCGGTTCAGTACGTTCCCTTAAAAGGTTTGGATAAAATATTTTTTACATAAACGAATCTTTACAAATTAATTCATTATAAAAATTAGTTAAGGGCCAAATGATCAGAGGGCAAGGAGCAAAGCCTTCAGTCCAGGCCATAAAAATAGTTTCTATTATTTAACCTGTGGTATTTCAGGTAGTATGTTAGTGCTAAGATAATGGTGGTTCATTAACATTTTTGGCATTATATTTAACGTTTGACAATTGGATTGTACCTGACCTTGTGTTATTTTACTGACAGTGACTTCTATAGAGAGCCGTGGTGTAGAATTGCTGTCACTGTTTCGGATTATTTAATAAAAAATGAACAAAAAGAATATTGTAATTGTCAGAAAAATATTTCCTAAAGTTATTGAGGGTTCCCCTCTGCTAAGTACCATACCAAAGAATTGATCTAATGAAATTTGGCAGACTTTTTCAAACTCTAAGTTTCATGAGTTAGACTCTTTTACTAATGGTTAATTTTTTTTGATGCCCCGTGTAAGAACTTGAATGTTTGTTTAGTAATTGGTGCTGTGTTTGGATAACAGTCCCTCATTCGTTCTCTCTGTCCACAGGGGCTCGTCTCTGGCTCTTTATCGGCTTTATGATGATGTTTGGCTCCCTCATCGCTTCTATCTGGATCCTGTTCGGGGCATTTGTTGTTCCAGGTGAATTTATCTCCTTGCTTTAGTGGACCATAGTGTTTAGGTCCACTATGAATATCCTAACAATATTTACCATAAATGAATAAACTTATAAATTAGTTTGATTGTGAAAATCATTCATAAGGTGGTATTTGAGTACAAAAATGATTTATGTCATGTCAGTTATGAATTTGACAGATTAATTATGCACTTGCTTGGACCACTTGTCATCCTCATTTTAAACAGTGGTCCAAGCAATTGTATAATTTCTGGTTCTGGTTCATAGAAAAATGAGACCTATTGTTGTCATGTATGTGTTTGATATGATGTAGGATACTAATACAGGTTTGGAGCTTAATGTTAAAATCGCAATCACAAAACTGGAAAAATGGCAGTTGGATCATTTTGGATTGCTATTTTTGTTCAGCCCTAGTTTGATCTGTGACTATCATATATAGAACCTGAAGCCAATAGAACCTGGCTATAAGACTAAATGATTTGGAGAAAATGTTTTCTGACCAGTATTGTGGCTGCAATTTGACAAGAATTGTGTTGAGAGAAGGATGTTGAGGAGCGACAGAGTGTGTTGGGAGGAGGATGCTGAGCTTCTTAAAATATAATATACTGCTAACAACTGAAATCACTACTTCCATGGTTATGGTTTCTTTCATGATAATTTGCCTAATTATCTTTTTTTTTCTGTATCTCAGGGAATCCTGTGTATCCTGGATTGTCTGTGTTCTTCCAGAATGTGCTAATATTTTTTAGGTAAAAAAAAAACTCTGACATATATAAACTTTTGAAGATAGCAAGAAGCTGTGGCAGAAATCTAACTTAGTTCTGAAACAAAAAAACTAGAGCTGTTATGAGAATTGTTTTGTCTCGAACAAATCCTTCTCGGGATTCACTGAATTAAAAAAAAACCAATTAAATGTTGCTGAGACCACAAATGCAGTTTTTATAATAGAGGAGCTGAAACACTTAATTGTCTAGTTACTAATTATAATGGTTCGTTATTTAATTGGTAGCATAACAATCATCATTTACTTTAATAGTACCTTAGCTTCATTGTATTATAATCTGTAAAGAGTCTAATGGATAGAGCATAAATGGTATTGAAGGCATTAACGAATACTTGTCTCTCCATGCTGCAGCACACTCATATACAAGTTTGGACGAACTGAGGAATTATGGGGCTGAGAGACTGATACCTGCACCTAGAATTGTCCCTGGCCATCGTCCTCCCTACAGAATCCAGTTCCAACCAAAGTCTAACGTACCTTCTTCAGCTAATCAGGGACACTGCTTGTCTGGATGAAATGCTTTTAGGTAGAACAGGAACTCTTCAGGAAGATAAATCTCCAGGGGCAGGATAAGTGTACTGCTGTAAACAGTTTGCATCCATATATCATTTCAGGCATTTTTCACTCTTTCTTTAACCTCAGGTGTGTAAGAGATGAGATAAACCTTTATTAGTCCCACAAGTGGGAAATTTGCTTTGTGATGGCAGAAAATGGCCAGTACAAAGTTAAGAGCAGCAAAAATTAAGAAAACAATAGAATAAAATACTATACCACCAGTATAAAATGTTCACTATACAATCTAGAAATATCAAATATGGACATCTGTGTGTGTATATACATATATACACACACACACACACAGAGGATATGTAAGTAAATATATGAACACTGTAGATACATACGTGCTGCTACTCGGTAAAAAGAAAAAACAATTAAAGAAAAAAACAAAATAAGGCCTATAATACACTATAATGACAAAAGTATTGGGACACACCTGTTTTTGGGCTAGGCCCCCTACTTTCAGTGAAGGGCAATACTTCAACAGATCAAGACATGCTGGACAACTGCTTCATGCTTCAAACTGGACACAGTTTGGAGAAGAACCTTTTCTTTTCCAGCATGACTGTGCCCCATGTGGACCTTCCATAAAGACATGGATCAGTTCAGTGTGGAAGAACTTGACTGGTCCACACAGAGTCCTGACCTCAACCCCATCCAGCACCTTTGGGATGAACTGGAACGGAGATTGTGATCCAGACCTTCTCATCAAACATCAGTGTCTGACATCAGAAATGCTCTACAGAATGAATGGACACAAAACTACAACTACACAGAAACTACAAAATCTTGGAAAGTCTTCCAAGAAGAGTGGAAGCTGATATGCTCCAAAGGGGGACCAACTCTATATTAAGGTTTATGTATTTGAATACAAAATTCATGTTGGTGTAGGTCAGGTGTCCCAATATTTTTGTCAAGGCATTGTGTATACTGGCCACAGAACCAGGCTGGGGATTCTTGAAATGAGCTTCAGTGATATATGTCCCTAAAAACCATAGACTTGTCCATGTTGTTTGATGCCTTTAAATTTTTGGGAGGAAGATCTGTTCAGTATACCTTGGATCGCAAAGAGAAAAAAACAAATTGATCTTTGGCCAAATTAAGCTTAAACTCTCACTCAAAGCCCCGACCATTCAATACAAGCTTTCTTATTTTAGACAAATTCTCAGGAACTGCTCATTGGGACACTCAGCTATGTTTGGAAGAGGAAAGCAGTAAGAGGCCAACAGCAAGATGATAATCAGAGAAACCACAAGCCATTATGAAGCCTGAAGAGCCAAACAGGAGACAGGATGTTCTGAAGAAAAATTATATTAAGAATGATGATGTTATAAAGATAACACATCTCTAATGTGAGGGGCTTAACTGAGTTCTAGGGTTTGTCATGAACACATGTTTAAAATAAATCATGGTTAAAATAAAATGCACCTAAATGTAATCATTTGTATGAGGATCACAGGTTATAACACAAAACTGATCAAATTAATAAAAATGAGCCCACAGCACTACAAGATGTATATTAATCAATATGTATAGTTTTGCTATCTGAGTTTAAGGAATGTGTGACTAAATTTAAGGAATGCTTGAGTAAAGCTACTTAAAACTAAAAGTATATGTGGGCTAATAATATTAATATAGGGACATACGTATGTCTCAGAAATGTAATCTATTTCCCTAGGTGTTTTAATGCTGTAAGGAAATATATATATATATATTAGGGCTGTAACAGTACATGTATTCGTACCGAACGGTACATGGGTCACTCTGTCTTTCGGAGAATACACGGTACGATAAAGAAGACGTGATTGAAGTAATATGGAATCACAGAGGGACCAAAAAGCGCAAGTAAATCATAAATCTGGGTCGTAGTGTGGTGCAATAGTGCCACTACTGGTGTAACACTTCTGCTGCCTTACACATACATGAATATATAAGCAAGAGTGTGTGTTTACTGGTTAATACACTGCTGTTTATTTAAAATAAACGAAACAAACCAAGCCTCATTCCTTAGAACTTTTTGTTGCTTAACTTTGCTGTATCGTGAACCGTACCGAACCGTGACCCAAAACCGAAGTATGTACCGAACCGTGACATCTGTGTACCGTTACACCCCTAATATATATATATATAGAGAGGGAGCGAGAGAGAGAGAGATACATAATATATACAAAACATTTTAAGAGAAAGAAATGTGTTTAGAATTCTGATACACAGTTTCTCACAGACTGATATCATAGGACTTAATGTTACACAATTGTTGCATATTTTGCGTCATTTTTGAGTTGACTTTATGTGATACAATGAAAGAGTCAAAGTAAGGGAATGCAGATGATTACTGACTTATTGACTGATAATGTATGTTCACATGTTTTTAAAAGTGTGCACAACATGAGCCTATTCAAAGAGCTGCCTAAGCAGAGAGTCATGGTGTGTTTTACTGTTTCGTTGATGTTCAGTGGAGAGTAATCACATTGTATAAATGTCTTATTGTATATTTAGTTTTTAAGAACTGCTGACAATGTTAATCCTAATTTCCAAATAAAAAAGCATCAGTTTAAAGGAAATGACAAAAAATCAGAATAAGAGAAATGATGCAGCGTTTACAGAACTTCTCTGGTTCTCTCTTAATCTCTGGTTCTCTCTTACACAAAATGGCAATAATGAGCTTTGAGGAACTTCTAGTAGTGTTTCACCATCCAACTGGTCTCAGTGTGAGAGGAGAGAGTCGATTACAGCAGTGTTTTATACTTTTCCTCATTAAATAACGTGATTCAGCTGATCACTAATCAGTCCCTCATAAAGCAGAATGAGGTGTTTGTGTAGGAATTTACACTTTCATGGAATTGTAACACTCATAGAGATTTAAAAATAACAATAAATTGCAGTGGATTTTTTTCCACAGCTATATAATGTCATGCATGAACACACTACACAGCAAACAGTAGGAAATTCTTCTTTAACCCATCAACCAAGTGAAGCAGGGGGCTGCCACTAATGAGGGCCTGGGGAGCAGTGTGTGGGGATGGTACCTTGCCCAAAGGAACCTCAGTGATGACACTAGGAGTTAAACCCACAACCTTCTGATTACAGGGGCAACTCCCTAACCACTAGGCCTCCAGCTGCCCCAGGCAATAACAATAGTGCATGAACATTATTGTAACAAAATAACTATAACACTGGCATTGCTGTGTATACAATTTAGTGTGATGTACAAATAGATCAGTAGTGCAGAAGAGTGACAAAAATAAAAATATTTGCAAAATAATAGCAGAAAATTACAAGGGAATGAGATTAACAGTCAATTCACAGATCAAGTAGCTGAGTTGTATATTGCACTAATCCTATTCAAAACAATGAAATAAAGTTCCCCTACAGAAAGGGGAGGGGTTATAGAGTCTTGCTGCTACAGACAGGAAGGATTTCCTGTGGCTTTCAGTTCTGCATTTAGAGGCAATGAGTCCTTTGCTGTGTGGATCTATTAAGGCGGTGTGCATGGGGTGAGAGGCATTGTCCACGATTCAGAGAAGCTTCTTCAGCGTTCTCCTCTCAGACACCTCCACCAGGGTCTCCAGTCTGACACTAAGGACAAACCCAGCCTTTCTAATCAGCTTGTTCAGCCTGTTGGCCTCATCTGCCTTCACCTCTCTGCCCCAGCACACAGCTGCAAAAACCACCATGCTCTCTACCACCGAGTGATACCAGGGGTGTTCAAGAATTGATCTACCTGAGTATGAAAGAAAGTAGCAAGCGTGTTGAAACAAGTCATGTTGTGCATGTCTCACAGAGATGTTCACAAGTCATTTTTACCGAATTCAAGTCAAGTCTCAAGTCTTTGTGCTCGAGTCCAAGTCAAGTCTCAATAATGTGGGATTTTTGAGCTGTAAACATTGAGCTCTAAACGTTTAGAAGATATGATAATTGGCCACGCCCCGTGATTCCAATTGGCTGTTACTTAGCAGGGGGCAGCACTGTGTGCTGTGATATGCCCTCACCAACATGGAGGATTTGCCTTAAATGATCTTAAATCTAAATGTTAAATATGAA
>JBBPDC010044727.1:0-11652 GCA_037974485.1 Hemigrammopetersius urotaenia
GTATATTTTTGACCCAGCAGATGTGATCACTTTTTTCTGTTAACCCATAATAAAGTCATAAAAGAACCAAACTTCATCTAAGTTTTTTGTGACAAAGTATCTGTCACAATCACTCTATAAGAGAAAAATCAGAGTTGTAGAAATAACGGGAAACTCAAGAGAGCCATGATATGTTCTTTACAAGTGTATGTAAACTTTTGACCACAACTGTATATATACTGAGATCATTTGACAATTTGGTGGATCTTATTTGGCTTTTGAAGGTAGTGGTTGGGGCTTTAAAACAAAGGGGTTGAAAACATATGCACACAACTTTACAGTCTTACATTTTTTTAGAATTATTTAAAACTCCCCTTTTAACTTCATTAATCTGTAATTCGTTTTTTTTTAGGTCTATCACTTAAAATCAAACTGAAAATCCATTCAAGTTACAGGTTGTACAGTAACAAAATAGAGAGAATGCCAAGAGTGTGAATACTTTCGCATGGCACTGTAGGAACATCAGCATGACATCTGATATGTCATGCATCAACACAAACTGGGAGAACTTTCATCCAAGGAGTTTTGCCGTACGGCGGCAATTTACCTTTTGTTACACTTCTGCCATGGATCAGTGCTGCTCACTGAGGGTTAAGCCACATTTCTGTGAAAGTGCAACACTCTAACTGCAACCTGAATGCTGTTGGTTCAGGAATTGCAGCAGTCTGGCAGTCTGTTTCTAATTAATATTGCTATCCGTTTGAGGTTTGAGAGAAAGTTGCAGAGGTCCTACTGTCCTACTCTGAGTCACTTGCTAAGTGTTTCCACCCAGACTTTACAGCACGGCTGAACTTTAACTCTAATTGGAGTGAGCGGCTCCACACTTTGCTTTTTGTTCTCCCAAAGCTGCCCAGATCACTTTTACACTGTCTGGGTGCCTCATGGTTTCAGAACATGTGGAAGGCACTTCTGGGACACAGCATGCACTTGTAAGGGAGAGGGGCTTTCGAAAGGTCGGTATGTTCCCTGCGCATTCCTCCCCAGGCGTCCATGTGTGATCCAAACTTCAACGTTTTAGCCATCTGCTTTAGCGGAAACACATACAAACCTCCACCTTTAAGTTCTTTCACACCTGCAGGCTCTGCTTTTTCCCAAAGGGGAAAGTCTGCACCTTTCAGGGGTGAAATCTAATGGGGCCGAGGCAGATGTAGGTGTTTCAAAAGAAATGATTCTATCCCCCAGATGATAAATAAATCAAAGAAATCATTGTAATAGGTATAAGAAAAACCTGTAGAGGGCATACGTGTTCAATAACACATTCAAAGGGTGGCGGTGAGTAGTGTTTGTTTATTTGATGCTTGTCAATAATGCTTTTAGAGAACAGTGGCAGGTAGTGTTTGTTTGATGCTTGTTAATGACACCTTTAAAGGGAGACAGTGAGTAATGTTTGTTAAATACCTGTAGGGGGTGACGCTGAGTAACATTTGTTAATATCTAGCTAGTGTATCTGGCTAGTGTAGGTAGCTTTGAACACTGATCTGTTGTATCGCAAAAAATAAAGTTAACATTGAGGATGGTTACCAGACCAGTCTCATATCATCATTTTCTAAAAGTAAACATGTTCATGGTGAAGGAATAAATGCAGAACACTGAGGGGCAACATAGCTCCGCCAAAAAATTGGTTTAGGTCAGATTGTCCACTATTTTATCATAATCAACATCCATATAAATACTCAGAGATACATGGAGCATCAATGGGGGTCGATAATAAATAAAACGGCTGTATTTGTGTTGGAGACGCCAGGTTCCATTCACTATGACAGTTTAGAAATCCAAGTCTCTACAATGAACAGTTTCACACAAAACCCACTCTGAAACACTCAAAAAAATGTTAGAATTCCTGTTTGATAAACTGAATGTAATGATGTCAATCAGGTCTGGGAATCATTATTCAGGCTCCAAAAGAAACATGCGGTTATCCTGACAGTACATAAACACACATTATTTATGTATAGGTTGTCTTCAAATCTCCATGAAACCATATTCACTGAGTAGGGAAACCTAAGGAATAATTCAAGAATCTCGGATATCCTTAAAACGGATATAATTTGAAACTTCTACTGGTGAAACTGCATGACTCCTGAGACTTCATGCTGATGCATACCCTACATGTGCTTCACAGATGAGTCCCACTTTGATTCAGTGGATGTATTTTCTTGACTACGCTAGCGGTTTAGATCCTGTCATCAGACTTTTACTCCGGTCTGTGATCAGGAAAACTTTGCACGAGTACCCACATTAAGGTTGCATGTTTCTTCAAACCAAACTACAAGTGAGGTTTTGTAGTGATGAAAGCAGTCATCCCAATCCATTCCAAACTGTCTAAAACCATCCCAAACCATCCTGAACAATCCCAGACCATCCCAAACTGTACTGTAACATAAATAATGATGATAAGAGATAGATGGACATCATTAGATTCAGTTTATTTAACAAGAATTCCACCTTATTTTCTCAGTTTCTGCATATTTCAGTGTATGAGATACAAAGTCACATTGGAACCAGACATCTCCAACATAAATACAGCCGTTTTATTCACTATCGACCCCCAGTGAAGTTCCATGTGGCTCTGAGTGTTTATATGGATGCAGATGATGGTAAAACAGTGGCAAATCCAAACTTAATCAGACTAATCAGAGTAATCAGACTAAATAGAACACTTAATCAGTGTTCTAACCTCTCTACACTAGCCAAATGTCGAGTGGGAACCACTTGCTCAAAACATGTTCTACAAGAGGTTTTAATGGTCTGATTTGACCCATGTTTTAAAGGTCAAGATTCACCCAAACAATATTCTCCATCAGGTTTTTAAGGTCACATTTCACTTGTACCATGTTTTCAGAAAGGATGTAATGGTCATGTTTCACCTGAACCATGTTCTCCAACAGGTTAAATGATCCATCAATGCTTGAACCATGTTCTCAAACAGGTAAAATGCTGCCTGGGTGTTCCATCTGTCCCACCCTACTAGCAGTTGCGGTTCTCTGCGCTCTAATTTTTTGGGTTGGTGAGGCTTAAGCTCCAAATGTTTGCATCTAGCCTAGTGGAACAACCAAAGCACCCCTGCTAATGCACACATTTTACTTTTTATTATTATATATATTTGGCACTTTTACAACATCTGAGATGCTTTTCGGGTTCTGTGGCCCTACATAAAAATATGACTTGTGTGAGAACATGTGTTCAGAAAAATGAGAAGAACTCTAGGGGTTTTAGGTGCTATTGAGAAGATTTTTGGCTTTTTGGTGCTTTTGAAAATAACTTTTTTGGTGTTTTTTCTTGACTGTATCAAACTCGTAACAGACACTGATGTCCAAACCTCAGATCTGAACCAACCCATGTCCTCTGTGGACTGTCACACCCTGAGCTGTGAGCCTTTTTCCTGAGTAAGGGACGGATGCTGTGTAAATTTTAAAGGTTCTGTCTCAGTGTTAGTGTAAACTGTGAACACAGAGGAGACCACAGTGGTGAATGTGTGGGTGAAAATGGGGACTTAATTTAGAATCTCATAAAAGAAGAATACTGTGGCACACACACACACACACACGTCTGTTTTTTAAGGGTGTGTTATTAATTTACAGTTGCATTCTGTACGTGTGTGAAACTTTCGATCAGCAATAAGTTCACCAAAACTGAGCTGCATTATTCCCTCAGCAGGACAGTTTTTTAAACATCTTTTGATGCGTACGTTTTTTAGTTTTTAGCATGCAGGCATGCCACACTCAAATTCTGTTACTTTGTGTTGTGAAGCATTCTCGTATTGATTCTGGTTGTGCTGCCTGACTGGTGTCATTTGTTTGACTTTTTCTTTTGACTTGTTCAACAGGACGATTATGTTTATTGTACAACAGCAAAATCGATGGTTCGACTGCAATCCATTAAAATACTTTAATGGAAAGTAGTCAGGCAGTGCTACCATATGATGCTACACACTGAAAAGGAAAAGTTCGGAAAAAAACACGTTTACTTATTTTTCCTCCCATCCCAGATGTGGACTGAGAGTGGTTTTGGTGTTGAAACTTCAAAATTCATGTCTTACTTTAACAACAATTTACTGAAAGGATGTGTTTATCATCCGTTTATCATCTCCGGCTGAGTCGGCAAAGTTTACTCATATCATAACAAAAACCACATGGAAAATCATTGAAAAAGTGTGTTCCCAAAAAAAAAAAAAGAAATGAGAAATGCAGCAAAATTAAAAACGAAGGCAAGAAGCAAAAAGAAAGATAGAAAGACATAAATACAGGTAGAAAGAATGAGAGACTGAGAAAATCAGAGGAAAGAAAACGAAAATAAAGCAATATCTTTTCAAGCTTTTCAGAAGAACGTTAAATTGATGTGGGAACAGAAAGGTTAATATATTGCTCCAGGCTGATCTGAGATCAGGTGCTTTAAAATGGATTTCAGGTCCCTTTCAGTTACTGGCAACATTCACGTCATCAGTTAACGGACGCTATTACTAAACATGGCTTCGCTCTGCTGTTTTATTGGCCTGTTAAGAATTTAGCCCTGCTTTAACTCCCATTTCCCAATTGGGTTACGACAGAGCAAGTCTGGGATTCCAACATGGAACATTTCAGGATAGAGGCAGGCCTGAATGGGGTAGGTCTGATAAAGGCAGGCTTGAATTGAGGCTAGCCTGAATAGAGGCAGACTTAAATAGAGGGAGGCTTGAACAGAGATAGTCTTGAACAAAGGCAGGCCTGACTAGAGGTAGTCTTGAACAGAGGCACGCCTGAATAGAGTCAGGCCTGAATAATTGTAAGCCTGTAGAGAGGCAGGCCTAAACAGAGGCAGGCCTTAATGTAACTAGCGCATTCTGAGGCAGCCAAATGGAGAACAGGAACAGTGCTATGTTCTTTGATGCGTCCTTTGTGGTTGTGTATAATGTGACTCATTCCAAAGCCGTGACATCAGCATGCCTTCTTCCATGCTTTAGAGGAGAGTCATTGCTTCCCCAGCCATTCCACATGGCATTCCAACTGTCACACTCAACTCCAAAAAGGCTGCATATGGCCTGTAGCTTCTTCCATTCCAACCCCTAATACCCCAAATGTAGTCAGGACATGTTCAGTGCTAGAAAATCACTGGAGCTATGAAGCTAATGTAGCTAACATGTTACCATTTAGCATTGTTCTACAAATCTAGGTCACCATACAGTGTTAAATAATCTCTAATATATTCATTTACGTAGTTTTTGATATTGTATGATGTATCTGTAAGCAAAGTGTAATAGATTAGCATTTTACAGCTATAAAGCTATTGTAGATAACAGTGGCAGCTGGTGACCTAGTGGTTAGGGAGGTGGCCCTGTGACCAGAAGGTTGTGGGTTAAAATCTCAAGACTACTAGAAGCACAGCTCAGGTACCCTTGAGCAAGGTACCGTCCCCACCCATGGCGCAGTGTTCCTGGCTGCCCGTTGCTTCACTTGGTCAATGGGTTAAATGCACAGAAGAATTTTGTGATTTTCACACTGTGTGCTGTTGTGTGCACACATTTCAGTTTAGTGTTCAGTTTACACTTTTTAAAGTAATTAAAGCTTATACCTCACCAATACTCTGGTTAGACTGTGTTCAGGAATCTCCAATAAACTTGCTTAAGTAGTTTCTGACACAGTACGACTGACTCACTGCTACATCTAAAGAAAAATTGGAGTACATTAGCATAGCAACGGAGCTCTGGAGCTGCAAAGCTAATATAGCTAGCAAATAACTGAAGCCCCACCAGTTGGCATTATCCTACACATCTAAGTCATCATTCTCACCTGTTCAGTAATTTCTGATACATTTACTTATGTGACTGTGAAAAGCTAATGTAGCTAACACATAATGGGAGCCCCTCCAATCAGCATGATGCTGCTCACCATACTCAGGTTAGACTAAGCTGAGTAATCTCTACTAGTAATCTCTGTGGTCCCGACTCTCTATGACTCATTGCTTTCTGTGAACATGGACTGGAGTATGATAGCATAGCATAGTACCTAGTAAGTAATGGAAGCCCCACCCATTAGCATAGTGCTGCATATCTAATTCAGGAATCTCAAACATACTTGCTTAGGTGGTTTCTGACACTGTACGACTCATGGCTAGAACTAGCAGAAGCCTGATTTTTTTTCTAAATTTTATGAACTGTTGCTTTAAGCTTATCCTCCATCGGCCAGTGGGATTATGCTTTGCTATGGACTACACTTCCCTTTCATAGAAAAATCCCCAGGACTAGGCTTAATCCATGAGCAGGATTAAGGGATTAGCCAGCCCTATAAGTCCAAAAGTCTGTTGACGCCTGCTCCTCTAGTGTTAGCTATGAAATTGAAGATATTAATAGATGAATTTAAGCTTCCTTTGCTGCCATAACAGTCTTCTAGGAAGGCTTGGAACATTGTTGTGAGGGTTTGATTGCAGCCCAAAAGCATTAATGAGGTCAGGTATTGGAAGATATGACGGCACCCCTGAGAGCATTAGTCAGGTCAGGCCGTGATGCTGTGAGGATTTGATTGCAGATCTTTGATTAATTCATTAACAAATTCCTCTGCCCTTAAAGGCATTTCCAGTTTATTTCTCTTTCATGTTTATTTAAATATCAAAGGCTTTCCACCACATTAAAAGATATTTTAAGTTACCATCCGTTGGCAGTTTAGCTTGTTTATTGCTGAGCTTAGCCGCAGACGTGTTTAACCTTTAGGGGTGCACGTTGTAACTGTCAGCAACAACAAAAGCGCTACTGATCCATCCCAAACAGCTTATAGGGCTTGTTCGGGGCTGAGCCTACTGCCATCGTATGCAACACATCACTGCACATGTTTAAATTGCCCTTTGATGTCCGCATCACCTTTGATCTCCTGTACAGGAGCCAGCAGCAAAAATATGCAGCCAAAGTTATTCATGGCTTTCGAAGGGAAAGTCTTATTGCAAAGGTTCAAGGATTTTGGTTTGGCATTGGGATGCGGTTTCCCACAGACACTTCCAATGTTCCTGTCAAAGACAAGGTTCACACGAGAAAGGTCCACTCAGGAAAGTCCATGCCAGGAAAAACTGCCAACATCACAGAGATGGGGACTAGTGCAGGGAACCTTTTAACCCGGCCTCCAGGAAATGGATGATGATTTATCTTTCAAATATGGAAAAAATAAAAGTAAAAAAGACAATAGTCTTACCATTACAAATGCCAGTATTACTAATCTAGTACCGATCTTTGTTATGTACAATAACTGACAACATACAGAACAATTCCTTCCCACCATTTGTGTTACTAGTAAATCATTTAGCAGCATCACCTCATAGGCTAAAAGGTGAAGAAACACACTTTACATGGGCAAATATTCTTAAACACACTATCTCCTATCGACCTGACATGGACTGTGAGTGGAACCCAGAGGTCCCAGAAGAAACCCACACAGTTTGTTATTTGAACACAGCAAGAACCCCACAGCAAGTTATTTGAATCCAATTATCTCAGCAGTGGGTTTCTTTCTGCCAGTAAAAACACAAGTCAACTTTAGAATAAATGCAAACAAACAAATAGGCTGTGAAAAGTATCAAGATTTCTTTTAGTTGATACTTTGTGATCTAGGATCCAGATTTCTGTTCTCTATCTCCAGGCATTGTGTAGATTTCTAATATTCCATAAGCAACACATCTAATTTAACCTAATGAGGAGCCAAACGAGGTACTCAGACTTTTGCACAGTCACTGCGCTACTCATACAGCTTAATCGCCCATCATCATGCTCATCTGGCTCATCTTCTGGCTCATCTGTACTCTAGACCTGATCGACCATCACTGGGGTCTTCTGCTCAACTGTTCTCCAGACCTGTTGAACCTCGGTGGACCACCTGCATGGACCACCCCCTCACCAAAGCCATTATTCTTCACATAGACTTCAGCAGGAGCTAAATCTCCAGACTCTCGCTGATCACCAGTCCTTCAGTCTGTTCACTTTTCCCTCTTATTACACAGGTCTACAAAAAAAATTGTTTGTAATCATCAGAAATCACAACACACTTTTCTAAACAAGTTTTTCATGCTGATTTCAGATTTGCTTTCGTTTTTTTCAGTCACCTCAACTTTTTGAATCATGAGTAATATTAGATTTGCAATAGACTTGGATGTGATTTATTAAACCACAGGCACCAATCAAGTAAGGGTTTCAATATTTTCAGTGAAAGGTCATATTGGTGCACACTGTGGCATAGATATAATGATCAGTGTCAGTCAGTTACAACTGTTTCTTATACCAACTATCATGCAATATATAACTAACATCACAAAAACTGTACATGCTAGGGAAAAAGTAAACTTTGATTTGAAATCAGCATGAAAAACACTACAAACCCCACATAAACTTATCTCGGATGATTTTTACCTCTTGACCTGTGCTATTAGTTGTGTAAAGTAAAGTGGCTCCTTGAACTCACCACACAGTGTGGACAATGTGAAATTCTTTCTCTGCTTTTAACCCATTCACCAAGTGAGGCAATGGGCTTCCACCAATAAGCGGCACACAAGGATGGTACATTTCTCATGGGACCCTCAGTGATGACAATAGCACTGTTGGGATTTAAACCCACAACCTTCTGATTGCACAGGCAATGCCCTAACTACTAGGCCACCAGCTGTCCACAAGTACTAGTGCTGGTCCGTAGTTGCACATAGTTTTGTTACTCTAAAATGCTGGATGTATCTCAAAACTAAAATGTTCTCGGTTATTATGAACTAAGATAAATATATTTTTGGTGGCTGTTTGTTTTGGAAGTTTATAAGACGGATGCTAAATCATGGTCCATTGGATTATCATAAGTATTTAGGTTTAGGTTAATCATTAGGATTAGATTTAAGCTTGGGCTCAAGGTTACATTTAATGTTAGTATTTAAATAGCGTTAAAACATTTACAGTGGACCATCTGAACAAAGTATTATCAAATCTGTCCAATAAAAGAAGAGATAAGGGACATCTCTACTGGACAGTCCTGAACATGAATTGATAACCCTAAGAATGATAATTTAATAATGTTTGTGTTCTTTGCCTGTGGAGAACATATGGAGGTGCTTGACCCTGAGGTCAGAGTATAAAATCACTGAGCTCTTGGCACTCTTTACATAAGCCAACAGCAGGAGGTGAAGAATCCTCTTCAGTCAAGATGATACAGGATACATTCGCTGTGGTGAATGGTGTGAGGAGCAGCAGGGTGTTATAGGGGCAGGATTGTACAGGATAGTACGAGGATGGTACAACAAGCAGCTGGATCATATGAAGAGCGGCAGGATTTTACAAGGGGCAGCAAGATTATAAAAGGGGCAGCAAGGTGGTACAAGTGACAGCAGGATAGTACAAGAAGCAACAGGATCATACGAGAGACAGTAGGATGGTACAAGGGGCAGCAGGTTGGTACGGGAGGCAGCAGGACTGTATGGGAGGCAGCAGGATGGTAGAAAATAACAGTTAAATATCTGTTGTCAGAAACAGTACCTGTACATCAGAAATGCATTCAATGTTATATTAATTTTAAGGAAGCACTTGTTGGCGCTCTTTGGTTTTAATTCCATGGCAAACCATTTGGTCAAATTCTGTTTACAACTACAACTAGTAAAAATTGAATCATGTAAATTTGTTTGTAGAAGCACATCACACCGAGTCATTTATTGTCTTAAACCTCTGTAGAGTAAAGATCCTTTTGGAGATCCTTTTGGTGTCCATGGTTGGGTGTTTTGGGTGTTTTCACATTCCAGGCCCGTCCACACAAAAGTAATTTCCCGCGGAGCTTTCGCTTCATTCATGCGATGTGAACTTGAAACTTTACTGTCGACATTCCAAAACTCCTTGAACTAATTTTTAAATCTCACCCATGTTTCTAAACACAGGGGCTTTGAAACCGCAGGATGTAGGGTATACAATCGCTGCATTGGAGAGTGATGTTCTGTCATGTTCTGGACTGAGCTCCAGCCTAATCACTCACAGCTGCATTCCTCTTCCAGAGCACAGATCATATAGCGCACATCCTCGCCGCTCTCTCCAATACAAATCAGGCCTCGGCCACTCCATTGTTCTCCACTGGACAGAGTTTTGAAGGAGGATGGACATAGATCTTAATGTATTCAGATTGGGGGAGCTGAAGAGTGCTAATTTGACTTGAAAATTTGTATGACCTAACACAACATGATTTGTTCCTTTCTTGCTTAACTGCTCAGAAAAGAACTGGGACAAAGGTACAGGCCTGCTACTGTTATCAGCTATGCTAACGTACTTCAGTCCATGTTAATAGAAAACAGTGAATTGTGCCGTGTAAACAAATCTATTAGAGATTACTGCACATCTTAACATGATCTGAGGTAAGTGTGTGGTGACATTCAAATATGTGAGAAATGAAATCAGTAGAATGGGTTTGGTGTGAAACAAATAGTCATTGTAGAGATTTTTTTACAGTGGTGGTGAATGGAATCTCCAACACAAACACACCCATTGTATTCTCTATTTCCCCCCAGTTAAGCTCCACATGTCTCTGAGTGTTTATATGAATGTTCATGAGAGTAAAATATTGGAGCCATTTGGCTTCACTACGCTTTGCATGTATCCTTCCACCATGAATGGGTTTGTTTTAGGATCAAAAGTTTCTTAAAACTCTAGTAAAACAACATCTCAGGGGTCAGGTGGTGCAACCATAACCATTTTGAGGAATTACACTGTGAAAGAAATGTCATAACAAACCAACCCTAAATGACATGATTTTTATCTTAATCATTTAATGATGCAGAAAATAAAAAAAAGTGACAGAAGCACTTTAATCAAAAATAACAACCATGGACACCAACAGGATCTCATACTGCAGTGTCCTACCAGTGGGTTTTCCAACTTGCATGGTAAGACCCTTACACCTGGTTTAGAATGCAGCAGCCGAGCTGGCCTTAAGCCAACGCAAAAGGTTGCATGTCGCCCCACTGCTGATTGACCTACACTGGCTACACATGGCTGCATAAATTAAGTTCAAGTCTCTTGCCTAGAGAGTGACATCTGGGTCTGCACCCAGCTACCTTAACTCTATCATTGAGCCTTATGTTCCTACTCCCTCCCTCTACGGAACATTGTCTGGCTCTGTCCTCCCTACACCCAAGGCAAACCCAGTCCAGACTCTTTTTGTGGTTCCCTGCTGGTGGAATGAGCTGTAAAAGCTGACAAGAGCAGCAGAATCCCTCTCTTGTGTCAAAAACCTCCTGAAAACTCCCCTCTCCTTGTGCATCTCCTTGCACTACACTTACAGAAAAGTTTTGCACATTCTCTCTTCTGGTTCTCACACTGTTCTGAAACTTCTTTAATGCAAAATTAATGTTTCCTCATATTGTATGTCACTTTGGATAAAAGCATCTGTCGAAATTAATGTAATGCAATGTATGCTTTCAGAACAAGAATGAAAATTGCATTACCGTTTTGCTTCCTAAAAAATATATCCGTGAGAGACAAGTGTTGAAACGCTTTTGTTTTTGTTAATGATTGTACAGCACTGGACAAATTTACATTTACATTGACAGCATTTAGCTGACGCTTTTATCCAGAGCGACGTACATCAGTGCTTAAGAATTCCACGACTGTTTCTTACCTGAAAAACAGCATAAATCTGAGTC